>JAHBCN010002193.1:0-96862 GCA_019359885.1 Listronotus oregonensis
TAAATACATTTTGGTTGTTTGCAATTATTACAGCTTCTTTAAATTTTCTTTTCTTCCAGTGGGTTTCTTTATGAATAATTTTTTCTTCCGACCATTGTATACGGTGTTGTTTTGACCAAGCGTGTTCGGCAATCCCTGATTTCGACGTTTCACCTCGTTCCTTTTGTTTTTTGTGTTCTTTCACTCTAATTTCTAGTGTTTTTTTTTGTTTCCCCGATGTATACTTCATCATATTCACAGGAAATTTGGTAGATACAGTCATTTTTTGAAACATTGTTGTCCGGTCTCGTCTTAGTAAAAATACTTCTCAGAGTGGTTTGGGATATAAATGCTGTTTTAATATTATACCTATTCTCTATTCTGCAAATCTTTTCTGAAGTTCCTTTAATATACGAAATAGTCATAAATATTTGGTCCTGTGAAGTCTTGTTCAAATTAGAGTTTTTTGTCTTATCTTGATATTTATCGATTGTTTCCTTAACCAATCTCTTACTGTAGCCGTTTTGCTTGAGATTCCTAGTTATATTACTTACTTCGGCTTGCAAAGATTACTTATTTATATGAAATGGTTTGGGGAACACGCGGGTATTCCGTTTCAACAATTTTATGGTCAAATGTCTTAGTAATTAAGAGTTGGCTGCTATTAAAAAAAATTGGGTTAAATTAGTTGGCACTTAAAATTTCCTGAAAAAATATTTATATTTTTAATGTAATTTTTTGCATATACTTTAATTGTATTTTTTAGTAAATATTGTAGAAAAAAATCTCAACAATGCCTTTACAGGTTGTTAGAGAAATGCACAGCCAGTGGTGATTCCTTATTAAAAATATAAAAAACGTTTTCATAAATATGGGTTCTAAAATGAATAGCTTCTAAGGAAAAGAATAATATTTTTTTAAAAAGATAGTTTTATTTGAAATTATCTAATATACCCTGTAGCCGATTTTCGTAAAATTTATTTTTAGTATTAAGGACCCAATTAAGGCCTAATTAAATAAAAACTATAAGGTTCAGTGGCGTCTCAGGGGACACCATATCGGAAATAATTGTAAAAAATGTACGTCACTAACTTTTCTACAATTAAAAATATATTCTTTTTAGATTAAAAAAAATTTTGTTTTCTGATTTTTTTTCTATCTTGCTTCTTTTTTCGAAAAAAAACTATTAAAACGAAAAAATTGTAAGTCTGTGGACCACATTAATAGTTTACTCTGGTTGCAAATTAAAATTTGCAACTGGAGTTAATAGTAAGGTTTTTTTTTTAATTGGGTTGAAGGACTTGCAATATTTTGGTTTAATATATTTTTTAAAAATACTAAGAAACAAAAAAGTTGTATTTTAAATTGCCTTATCTAAAAAAAATATAAAATGTGTAAAAAAGGTTATTGCCGTAGATTTAAAAAATATAAATTGTTGATAAGGTGTCCCCTGAAGACACTGGAATTAATAATTTTAATTAAATTAGACCTAAATTATGCCTTTATCGGGAAAATAACATTGACACATTTTAAGGGAATGGGCTTTAATACGGTTTAACGCACTGTATCTTAGAAACTATGCGTTTTCGGACCCATACTTATAGAAACTTTTTTAAAATATTTTCCAATGAGGACCTTTTTAAATTTGCCATGCATTTTTCAAACACCCTGTATAGTTTACAAGAAATATAGGAAAATATTTTGTATCATGTAAATAAACAACAACAAATTGATGATCGGTTGATACAAACATGTTATGTTTGTGTTTTTTTAAAACAATATTAAAAACAATTATAGTTTTTTTTTGTGTTCTGGAAACAGCAGTTTAAAAAATTTCTTTTTGCTGCAGTTTAGCAGGTAACGTTAGGATAGGGCTACACACAGCTACTTTTGCTAAGAGGTTTTCAGACTGCAGCTGCAACTTGTGTCGTGTTCACACAATGTACTATACAATATACAGTATTTTTAGCTACAGCTTTCTTTGAGAACTACATATATGTATTATGAAAAGCTGTTATGATGTTAAGAGACACATGTTTTTTTAATTAGCAACTGTCCTTTAAAAGCTGCACGCAGTAGTTCTCCATACTTTGCCTTGATGGGTGTGTATAGAATGTAGGAACTGATAAAAAATCAACTGAAAAAACTATAACAAAAGATTTCGACGACGCGACGTGCCATAAAAAAGAGATAGGGAACAATTTACTACTTACTATCATGTTCGATTCAACTTTTAAGTCTTCTAAATCAACATTTAAATATTTTTTCTACAAACGTATCAAACATTGGATTTTTAACACTATCTAAATACCTTAAAAATGGTACTTTAAAGCACTGGTGCCTTAAAGTAACATTTAAAAGCACTAGTGTTAAAAGTGAATGGTTAAATTTTGAAGAGTAACGTCAACGTTTATTTATTTACTAACATTTACACTAATTAACAACTTGAAAAACAAATTGCTTCCACAGTTCTAGCATTCTCCTTAGTTGAGGTGGATTGAACAGAAAAAAGCCGCATTCTCAGTTGACGTTAAGGCACGATCTGCTGCTCTTGATTTCACTCCAGCATCAGCAAAGGTTGTTAGAATTCAATAATAAATGCCAACTTCAATAATTTTTATATACGGTGCTATGTAAAACTATATCTTCCAATTTTTGAATAATTTAATTTTTAACTGCATTATTGCGTTTGTAGAAAAGATATTGTTTGATATTTGTGTTAAAAGTACGTTTTAAGGGACTCATGTGAGTTGCAGAACTTGCATCGCTCATTCTGCAAACGTTCACATTCGTGCCTTAAAATTGTACTTTTAACACTTATATCATAAATAACTATTATAATCATAGATGCTCAGGTATTACTAATATACATAAATTAATAAATCCAAAGTACATTTTTCAGAAAAAAAGGTATAAGTCTCTTTTATTATTTTTTAAATATTTATGATATAAATAACTTCTTAACTACCCTCATTTTTTTTTCCTGCGAGTAGTCTTGGTTTACTATGGAAGGCAGCGCAGCCTCCTGGGCTTTTTGTGCCCAATCTCGCACTTTTTTACCAATCTTCCTACTAGTATTATTTCTGCACAAGTCTGTATAACACCGAGACCCCCAGGACTTCCCGTTCTTTTTGGCATTCAACTACACTTATTAATGTTTGAGTAAAGTCATCTAGACGGGACCTACAGCTTTATGTAGTTTCCGAACCACCTCCAACAACACACGGTGTTTACTGGCGGTCACCAATTACTAACGGCATCGCTTAACTTCGCAAATCTTGCAGGAAGCGGTGTTTCAATGCGGCAAAGGCATTTGGCATAAATATGTCTTATCGGCCACGGAAAACAATTCCGGGCATTTGAGTGCTAGACACGGTCACTGACCATTATGCCACCGTTATACATTTTCATTATATTATAAAACGAAAAAGACCAAAAAAGAATAATCTATTTTTAAGCAAATATGGTTTAAGGATAAAGTTCTTAATTTACGAATCAGACTTTGTTTCTTTATTGTCGTAAACAAATACCTGAAGTGGATTAAGTTACCATTTAAATATTTACCAAATATAAATCACAACTATAATGTTTACTTTTGAAGGACGTTCAGAGTAGAATCTACCTAGTAGCATGACGTGTGTCTTTTCCCCGAAAAGCAAACAGATACCCAACCGCTGCCAAAGTTTCAACCAAACAAATGTTTTTTGCAACCATTACAACCGAAAAAATTTTGTTGCTACTCTGTAGGCTGCGCGCAGTCAAAAAAACCTTCACGGCACATAACTTGCGCACGCTACTGGTGTGGTTGCAGGATAACTCAGATATGTTACTCTTATGCTGTGCGGTTTCTGATGATATGAGCATATGTAGATGTGGGTGACCCTAGCTTTACTTAGGCTAAAGAGTGACTGCAAACTTAGCCTATTTTCTTACCTTTGCAAGAACCCTAAAAAAGTCCTAAAAGTATTCTGCATATGTCAAATTGTTGAGTAAGAAAAATTAAAGCACATTT
This sequence comes from Listronotus oregonensis, assembly GCA_019359885.1. Classification (NCBI taxonomy): domain Eukaryota; kingdom Metazoa; phylum Arthropoda; class Insecta; order Coleoptera; family Curculionidae; genus Listronotus; species Listronotus oregonensis. The sequence continues at coordinate 3,992 of JAHBCN010002193.1, forward strand.
TTTGTTTTTTCGAAAAATATCGAAAATTATTTCTAAGTTGGGGTTAATATGATGACTTAAAACTGAAATATATTAATAGTATTAATGAGAATAAAAGCGATTATATGGTGTTTTTTATATACAAATCTTAAAAGTAGATAATATAATTTCATATTAATTATGGCCTTATATAGTTTCCTTCTTAAATGTATACAAACTAGATCCAAAAACAACTGTTGAACAAATTACCGCTTATCTCAAACCAATGTTTCCTGAGGTAGTCTGTACAAATATGAAATCTAAATATCCAGAATATTATTCATCCTTTAAAGTCACTTTAAATGAAAAAAAAAATTCACAAAGGGCAATGGATCCCAAGATTTCCCAAAAACACTCAGGTAAACCGATTTTGTCAGAATTGCAATGAAAACAAGGGCAGTTTGACGACTTCAACTAGACTAGGACAAGCAAATGTATTTGGTGATCAAGAAGAAAAACCAAAAAAGGTTAACATCCTACATTTAAACGTGGGATCATTAAGAAATAAAATTGAACCATTGGAGGCTCTTATTTGTGATAGGGACATTTTCTTTGTGTGTTGCACTGAGCACTGGATGTCAGCGAATGAAATTACATCAAATAATATAGAGGCTATGCCTGCAGCACTCACTACTCAAGATTGCTGACAGCCGGTGGTGGCAGTGCAATATTTTCGAGGGAAAATATAAACTCCTGTGAACCATTAAATTTAGATAGTGTAAATATTGAAAAATGTATAGAAATCTGTGGTATGTTTGTAGAAAACTTAAATATTTATATCTTAAATGTTTACAGATCTCCATCGGGACACTTTGCCACTTTTCTCTCAGAGCGGAGGCAGTGTTGGGTGAGCTGGGGTGTAATAAGGATTGTGCTTTTGGGGACTTCAATGTGCACTTTGATGTGGGGCGGACCAGGGCCTCAACTGAGGCGGTTCAGCTGTGTGACATGCTGGGAACTTTTGGCTTTAGAAAAACTATTTCAGACCCCACAAGATTAAATGCATGTCTTGATAACATATTTCTAAACTTTAATTCAAATTACACAACATCAGTCATTGAGACCAGCATCTCTGATCATAGGGCTCAACAAATTTGTCTAAATTGCCAATAACTGAAACTAACTTTATTTCCTCGTAAAAAACATGCAGACCCGTAACACAAAAGGGTCTTAATAGATTTTATAAGATAGTAGAAAGTAAATGTTTTAATTTTGTAAATAACAAAGATGTTAATATCGATACGAAATTCAATAAGTTTATTGAAATTTTGCAAGATGCAGCAAACGTTGCTTTTCCTCAGAAAACTTACACAGTTCGATCAGATCAAGCAAATAATATTTCATGGTTTAATAATAATTTAAAAGAAATGCGTTCACATCTAAACTTTTTGTGTGAAGTAAGTCGCCAATATCCGACACCCTCAAATGTTTTTGAATTTAAAAAACACAAGAACCTATATAAAATGGCCATCAGACGATCAAAAACTATGGCCAATGAAAAAATTATTAGGGAATCCGTAATCAAAGTAAAGCTATTTGGAACATCATAAATAAAAAATGTCAGAGAAAAGACATGATACAAATACAGATGATATCACCCCGGATAAGTTTAATAATTCTTTTGTAGTATTGCGCAAAAATATTATCAGTCAAATAAAAGATAAAAAAATTGATCCCCTAGAAAATTGTCAAAACATTCCATCACCTCAAAATACATTTACTTTTGGGACAGTTACCTATATTGAGCTACGGGGCATCCTCAATAGCATAAAAAACAAAAGTGGTTGTGATGTGTATGGGCTTAATGCAGCAATGATTTAAAAAAATAAAAAATATTATCATCATTCTTCTTACCAAACTTATAAATGAAATGATTACAGCAAATATTTTTCCGAACATTTTAAAAGAAGCAATAGTACTACCAATCTTTAAACAGGGTGACAAAAATGAATGTAGTAATTATATACCCATTTCAATATTACCTATAATATCTAAAATTATTGAAAAAGCTATGGCTGTTAAGATGGTGAGTTTTCTTGAGGAGAATAAATATTTTAGTCTCTGCCAATTTGGCTTTAGAAAAATCAAAACACTGTCAAGGCAATTTTAAATCTAGTGTCAAAAAATACTAGGCCTTCGAGGATTTTAGGTATGACGCAGTACTGTTCTGTGACCTCAGTAAAGCTTTTGACTGTGTGTCGCACAGCATTCTGCTTCAAAAACTTAAATATTATAATTTTCAGGACGACTCTATTGAGTTAATCAGATCATATCTGGAGAATAGAGTGCAAAGGGTGAGGGGTGTGGTAGGTTTATCAGCGAGGAGGGCTGTCACCATAGGTGTCCCTCAGGGCTCAGTTCTAGGACCCATCTTATTTTTGTTATATATTAATGACCTTCCTTATCAACAACGGGCAAGGTTGACTATACACTCTTCGCTGATGATACTGCTATTTCTCTTACTTCAGAAACTCTAGACGAAGCGAGACAGGAGCTGTGTGACGCGCAGTCGGGTGCTGAGGACTGGTTCAGTGCCAATAGGCTGCTTTTGAACCACTCAAAAACAAAAAAAAATATTTTTGCTTTGAGGGAGGTTGGAAATGAAAGTGACAGCTGTCCCCGGATTAAATTTTTAGGAGTCATACTGGATCCCAAGCTAAAATGGGATGCCCACATAGATTATGTGTCAAGTCGGCTCCAGGAGTGGCTTGTTTGCGCTGCGAAATTTGTCCCGGTGTATTGGAACAACTACCTTGAAAATAGCATAATTTGCTCTGTTCCAATCTGTTATGACATATGCATTGTTGGCATGGGGACATTCCCCACAAGCTGCCAGAGTGTTCGGATTACAGAGAAAGGCTATAAGAGTCATCTGGGCTTAGGATTTAGAGAGGATTGTCGAGACGCTTTCTTGCGCCTGGGTATACTAACATTACCATCAGTGTTTGTACACTATTCGAAAATCTTCTCCACATAAAGTGCAATGAGGGTGCATACAGAGTGACAGTGGAGTCCACGAGCATGATACTCGAAACAGAAAAGATCTTGTCCCTGCATACCATCGTTTAACGAGGTGTCAGGATGGTCCTGGCTACTTGGCTATAAAATTCTTTAATAAATTGCCCAGCAATATAAGAACATTGGATTTACCAAGATTTAGAGCTACAGTAAGAAGTCTTTTGTTAAGAAGGGCTTTTTATAGTCATAATGAGTTCTTAACTGCAAACTTTACCACGGAAAAGTAGGGTAATATTTTTCAAATTTAGTTTGTTAAATATGTATTGTGTTTTATTTTATTTTAATTTACATAAATTGACCCTTTGTTATATCTGTGATTTTACTGTATTTGTGAGATAGACATTTTATTTTGATTTTAAACTACATAAAATTGTACCTCTCCTATGACTGTGATAATAATTGTTCTAATTGTTTAAGATTTACTGTGATATGATGTTTTATACAACATTTATGTACTTTGATTACTAAAGTTAGTAGCGTAGCGTCGAGAGCGTTAGCATCGCTCTGTACATATTTGTTTTTCTTTTTTTGTCTGTTTCCAATCAGTATTATTTTAAGTGTTTAATGTAGTTATGTTCGTAAAGCTGTGTATTTTTAAGTTTTAAAGCTATTTTTTGTTAAAAAACCTTTTTTTAAACAGTGAAAGTGAAAAAAAACCCTGGTTTAAATTTATTTGTGAAGGCAAATACCTTGATTGAAAAAAAAATAATAAACAGATCTCACATACCTTATCAGTACAGGATATTCCTTATCTGTGAGATGAGTGAATTGGAATAACATATTGTTTTTTTGTGGAATGGCTCGATTTTGAATAAACAAGTGGATTTAATTTTTTAATACGGAATTCCCTTCTGACCACGCAGGGTTGGCTTTGAGTTGTTTTTCTGAATTATTTTGCTTGAATATGGATTCTAAGTTTAAATTTAAATGCTGTGCTAATAAAACATTCAGTAATTTTTATTGTGTTACATGCTTTAATATCTTTCACCCTAGTTGCCTTGATAGAGATTTTAAAACACATATAAAACTAGAAAAACAGAAAATTTATTGCTCCAGAGAATGCGGAACTTAGATGTCGAAAATATTCCTAAACTGGAGTCGATGGTTAATGAATTAGAAAGATTGAGGCAGGCAAATCACGAATTTAAATTGCAACTCCTTGAAAATAATGAAAAATTTGAGGTTCTTGAGTCTGAAAAAGATAAAATTATCACGACACTTAATGAAAAAATAGACAGCCTTAAGAAAGAAATTAAAGCCAGAGATAACCTTTATAGGAAACAACGAAGAAAAACGCAAGAGTTTGAGGATGAGGTATTTGAATCAGAGAGGAAAATGGTTGAATCTTTGAACGCAAAACGGGAAGAATTAGTCTCCTTACGTAATGAACTTGCTAAGTTATCAAGTCAGAAGCTTTCCCTAGAGGACACAGTATCTTCACAGGCCGACAAAATATTAAGTCTGCAGAAGGACTTAGGGGAATTAAGCGAGTTGAATAAAAGCATGGTTACTTCAATAAAAGCTCTTGAGGCTGAAAATCAGTCCTACTATTCAGAAATAGAAAAGCTGAATGTCAAGTTAGAAGCCCTTAAGATGCCTAAACCTGCAAATTGCTGCCTTAATTCGTTTGGTTCTGGGGAACTTCAAAAACCAATTAACCCATCCACCTCGGGGCTAGATGCATATTTGGGAGATCATGGAGTTCGGCATGGTAAGAGGAATGCAGACAGTGAAGTAAATCTGATTAGAAAAAGGAAGGTACTGATATATGGTGATTCCAGCTCGAATTATTCTGCGGTTCTGGTCGTTACCTAGATGATAAGTACGAAACAACAGGCTATGTTGCTAGTGGTGCAACGTCGCAGCAAATTAGTAAGACTGTATTTCCACTAATAATTGTTGATCACATGGAAAAAGACTATGTTATAGTTTGTTTAAACCTTTCTTTCACGGTGCCAAACTATTCTTTACTAAGAAATATTTTGGCAGTGGGAAGGTCGACTAATTTATTGTTATGTCTCAAATGTGATTTTAAATTTTTTTCTAGAAATAAGTTATTTTAGAATTATAAATTTTATAAGGTCCATATAAGTGATAAAAATATTTCGTGAGATTAATTACCGATACTTCGGAAGAGTTTGGTACCGATATACGACTGGTTCATTGTGTAAATTATTTTCTTTTTATATTAGTGAAGTTCAGAACACATCTAAAGTTGTACTAAGATCAGTGCCTATAAGCAATTTAAGTGACCATGTTAATGATAGTAAGCATCAGAAGGATTGTTTTCCAATCTTTCATCTTCTTCTTTTTTAGGACTGACTTCTCCCAGAGTGAACTTACCCTAGTATTATTAAATATTCAGTCTGTCAGAAATAAGACTGACGAATTGTTTTTATTTTTAGAATCTTTAAGATTTCCTAGTATTGTAGTATTGGTTGAGCATTGGTTAAGACCTGGTGAACCATTTTATTTGCCAGATTATGCGCTGGTATCAAAATACTCACGTGCGCAATGTAATAATGGTGGTAGTTTGATCTTGGTCCAAAAGATATTTTAAGTAATTTTAATTTTATTTGTATAGATAGATTTGACTACTTGTTAGAGGAAAAGCTTTTTGAATTTTCAATTGTATATTCGGCTAAAATAAATTTGTATATTTTAGGTATTTATAGATCGCCTTCCTCTGATATTGGCTTATTCTTTGACAGACTAGAAATGTTATTGACTCAGGTCTCTGTAAATGCCTCCTTAGTCTTGACCGGAGATTTGAACATTGATTTCTCGGACAGATCAAGCCGGAATACTCGAATACTGACTGATCTGTTGAGTTCGTTTGGTCTTTTGATGCATGTTGACCGGCCGACTCGGATTTCGGCATTGTCTTCATCTATTTTGGATTATGTTTGTACAAATCTGGGGAAGGATGAGGTTATATGTTCTACTGTTGGTGCCGGGTTGTCGGATCACGAGGCTGTTGTTGGTTCGTTGCAGATTGGTTTGTCTGAGACTAAAAGTAATGTAAGATATGGTAGGCTATATAGCAGGAGAAATTTTGACAAATTCTTATTATTGTGTAACCAGTCCGACTGGAATAGTGTTTTAGCTACTAATGATCCCTTGCAAGAATTTCATTCAATGTTGAACAATAACTTTAACCTAGCATTTCCCATTATTAGGATTAAAAAAAAGAAAAGAAAGCCCTGGTACACAAAAGGATTAAGAGTTTCCGGGAAAAATATGCGCTCACTTCACTATATCAAAAAAATTTGCGAATGAAAATACGATATTTTTGAATTACTTTAATGGATATCGAGAGTTTATAGAAGAACTATCAAATCTGCAAAAAACTTACTTTCGGGAAAAAAATTGCACGGTCGAGAAACAAAGCAAGGAGTTTGGAAGATTGTCAATAAATTGAGAGGCAAAAATAATAATATTACACCTACAACTAATAGCTTAATGCGAAAAATATCACAAACAAAGATCCTCGGGTTACTTGGATCATCTATCAGTGTCTGAAACATTTTTCTTTGTGCCCTGTACTCGAGGAAATTGGGGTTGCTTGGTAAAATTAAGAATAAGAATGCTTCCGGGGGGGGGATAGGCAGTCTGTTAAAATATTTTTTACTTTGCCAGAGAAGGCCTTGCAGGTTTTGGCCGACGCAATAAATTCTTCCTTTTCTTACAGGTAACTTTCCATCCTCCTGAAAAAGGCTGTAATCATTCCGTTTTTAAGGGTGGCGATCACGGCAATCCTTCAAACTTTCGACCTATAGCATTGCTGCCTACCTTGGCGAAGATAGTGGAAAAAATTGTTAAGATGAGGATGATGTCTTTTATGAATGAACACAAACTTATGAACGAATGTCAGTTTGCCTTTCAGGACCGGGGGGCACGGGGCGTGCTATCTTTTTAGTTTCTTGAGCATCTGTATTTCCACCTGAACTCTGGGGAGGCTGCCGCTGCGGTGTTTTGCGATCTGTCGAAACATTCGACTGTGGGGACCACCAGATACTGCTCTGGAAGTTGGAGGCATATGGATTTAGGGGGATTGCTCTGGGAGTGATTTCGCTCTTATCTGTCTGGGCGTGTTCAGCCGGTTGTTTATAATGATTTAATTCTGGCGAACTCAGTACTGGGGTTGGTGTTCCCCCGGTTCGGTTCTGGGTCCGCTACTGTTTCCATCTACGTTAACGACTTGCCTCGCCCAATAAAATGGAAGGTTCATTTTGCCGGATGATACCAATATTCTTTGGCATGATACGACATTAATCGGTTAAGGGCAATTTAATTATCGACGTTAAGATAAAAAGTGGTGTGATGCAAATTTATTATCTTTTAATATTTCGAAGACTAATATCTTGCGTTTAGGTGTTACTTGGATAACATTTGTTTGGCAGATGAGTTAATTGCTATGCCAAAAAAAAATTAAAATTTTTGGGGGTTAACTATTGACAGCAACCCCAAAGTTTGAAAATCAAAATTTATAATTTATGTAATAAACTCTCTTCAGGTTTTTTATGCACTGAGGGTTATATATTCTGGACTTATCTATTGCAAAAAATTTCCCCTTTTTTTTACTAATCGAATCCCATCTTCGTTATGGTATTTGTTTTTGGGGATCATGTTCTCAATATCTGTTCGGATCTGTGTTTGTGTTAAAAAAAGAGCAATTAGATATATGTGTGGAGCCAGGGTTCGTGAATCCTGTCGCCCCCTTTTCCCCCCCGACACTTATTTTAAACCCCCAACTTGTATTTATATTTTGGGGGTGGTCTGTTTTTTTTTTAAAATATAAGGATGAACTGTCATCGCCAACTCATTACAACCTGCGTCAGATTTTTCCCTTTAAAAGCCCATTCCTCGCTCTGAAAAATTATAAGGTCATTTATTTATGGGGGGAAGGAAAAAAATTTTAAAGGCTGCCTCTGTCATTGAGGAGGCAACAGTGCCATAAAGGGTTTAGAAGACTGACAAAGAGGTTTTTTAACTGAGAAGGCATACTACACTCTTGACGAGTTTTATAATGACAGAAGATGTGTTGGTTGACTGGATAATATATAGAATTGACTGATTTATTGTCTAGTAGTGTAAGCGTTATATTTTTTTTTAGTTATATTTTTTTTTGACTGCTCTGTAAAAAAAATTTTGTTGTTGTTTTTAATTTGTATATCTAATTTTAAAAATGACTTATCTGTTTAATTGTATATTGTATTTTTTAAATTTTAGGTATTATAAATATGGCTTTGTCTACGATATCTTTGTGTCTTTTACAAAAAAAACTATTTTTTGACTTTGACTTTGATTTTTACTTTTTTGTTGACGAATGTGAATACTGTAATTGTATATTTGACATGAATAAATTATCTTTATCTTTATCTTTATCTTTAGTTGAAAGTCCACCTTTAAACTAGCTAAGAGAGTTAAATAATCCGGTAAACATAAAAAAAATAAAAATTGCTTGAAAAATCTGTAAAACTACCAGATTTTCCCCCGAAAACCCCCCTCTAAAAGGGGGTGAACCCCCCCCAAAAGTAACATACGAAAAATATAGCGTTTAAAAAAACTGTCGAATATTGTAAAGGTTTTTATTTTTGATTAGGAAGATTACGCACTTGTCCTAATTATTAAATTTTTTTTAAAAAAAAATTTACCCAAAAAGGTTTAAATACCCCAAATACAATTTAAATTTCTGAAAGAAATCCCAGAGTTTTCAGTTTTTGTTTTTTGATTTTTTTCATTTTGGGGATGATTTAACCCCTTTTGGGTTTAAGGGGGGATTTCAATAAAAGGCCCTCAAATTTGAAAATAAATTATCTTTTTTAAGTTTAATTTTATAGAAACAATAAATTAAATTTTTTTTATTCGTATTGGGTTTTCCCAATGGAAAATTTTCAGAGGGGTTCAGGTCGTTTTAAAAAAAAATTCCCCTGAACATAGCCTTTTTTTCGAGATAAGGGGGTTAAGTTTTAAAAAAAAAACATTTTTGTAAATATCCAAAAAGTTTTTAAAAATTTGGGCAGATTTAAAAAAAGGTTTTTTTTTTGTTAAATTAAGCCTGGCGCTAGTGGGCACCACACCCCAAATTTTTTGAAAAAAAAAATATACCAATACTTTTTCTTTTTTTTTTCTTTTTTAAACCTAAAAAAAAAAAAAAAAAAAAATTAACTCATTTTAAAATTTCATGGGAACATAAAATAAAAAAAAAAAAAAAAAAAAATAAACAATATCGACCTTGTAAATGAGCAAAAGTCCCCTTCTCATAAAAACGGGGGTGCAATCGTTTTCATTTTTTTTTTAAAAAAAATACAAAAAAAAGTCATTGGTTACCAAAGTTTAAGGTATTTATGATATTTAAATATTGTTTTTTTTTTTAATGTCAGACACTCAATGACAAACGATTGCAGTCCCGTATTTTTGGGGAAGGGGGACTTTTTTCTCATTTTTTAAAAGGGGCGAAATTGTTTACTTTTTATTTTTTGGGTTTTTTTTTAGTTGCCCCTTTTAAAACCAAAATGAGTTAATGTGGTTTTTTTTTTTTCTCAAAAAGAAGTTTGATAAAAGAAAACACAGGAAAGAAAAAAATTGTATTTTTTTTGTTAATCTTAAAAAAAATAAAAACATAAAAAAGGTTTTTTATTTTTTTGTCAATAAATGGGGGCCCCCTGAGACGCCACTACCCCAATAATTTCAATCAGTTGAAACTAAATAAGCACCTTATTACTTCAAATAACTGCACCAAATTTCGACCAAATGGTTTTTTGGATTTTATGATATTTTATAAATACCTTTTTTTTTTTAAACTTAAGCCCTGTATCTAAAAAAAAACAACTCCGGACATATGTTCATGGAACTTTTTTCAAACGCCTAGAATCCCCTAAGTTTCGTACCTAGTTAGGGAAAAACCCTGTATTTTCATTTTTTTCGTCATCATATCAACCACCAATTGAGGAGCTTTTTTTCCCCAAAAGGGGAAAAATTTTTTTTTTTTCCGATATGCTTTTTTGCGTTTTTTTTTTTAAAAATTTCATAAGATCTATCAACCGGCCCGTTTTTTTTTGCGTTCAAAACGGGCTATTTTTTTTTTAAAATCGTATATAAAGTCGGCCTTTTGAAAAAAAAACCCCCTATCCCTTTTTTTGCAAAAAAAAAGGTGGTTATATCCAATAATTCGTTATAAATATGAAAAAAATGCGGCAACATAGTGGTTACCTGGCAACAATGTAAGATCTGTAATGATACCTTGGCCCCCCCGCGTTGACTCCAGAGGGGGGGGTTATCATCAAAACCCCCTTTTTGGTGAGTGGTGATTGTTTGATCCTGGAATTTATTGACGACGATCCACGTGCAATAGGGAAAAAAAAGAACTTATTACCTGGAGAAAGGGAAAAAAAAGGTTCTAGATTCGTATGAAAAATATGACAAAACGCCAGACTAAACATTTAAAAAAAAGGTACAAATTAATTTACATATTATATTTTACGATTTACTAATATTAAATTTTTGCACATACGTTTGTATTTTTTGAGTTGTTTTGAGTTGAGTCTCGTCTGAGATAAAGGGGGCCCCTTTTTTTGTAGCGGTAGTGAAAGAATTTTCTTTGCATTTTACAATATGGTAACCCCGACCCAGCACTGATTCGATTCGAAAGGCCTTGTCAAATAATGGAAAATTTTTTTTTCATTGTGCTGCAGTGAAAAAACGGCACATTCAGACTTTAAGGCAGAATTTTTTACAGATTCGATCAAAAGTAACCAAGTTTTTTAGATACCATATTTTATCCGTCGTTTTATTGCTCGTCGAAAGATCGGCTGGTTTAAGGGGTTCCCTTAAAAATCTCAGTGTCTCGTTTTTTTATTAAGTGTGACAATAAAGCAACACGGGTGTATCAAAAGTTTTTGTTGCTCCCTGAGTATCCCCAAAAAAAGAGTTAATATTTTTGAAAATTTCCCCAGGTGGAGTCCCGAAGGAAAATAGGGGCGGTGATCGTAAATCTCAAAGAGCGAAAAAAAAAAAAAAAATGTGTTCGCCATTTTCTCCAGTTTTTAAAAAAGGACGCGAAAGCCATTATAACAGGAAAAAAAAAGAATATCTTGTCTGCAAGTCGTAGCCCCCAAAAGGGTTATGGAACTGTTTAATAAGGAATACCCACAAAATCGGGTATCATATTTTTTTTTCCCCGAAAAATTTTTATACACATTTTAAATTTTTGGGGTTTTTTCATCGCCCGCCTCGGATGTGTGTAGTAAATGTAAGCGACTGAAACTACAGTACAAATCTGAAAAAAAGAGAAAAAATTTAAAAGAAATCAGCTGCTAGTGGAATATCGCGTACAAAAAAACGTGCTCCCCCCCTTTTTTATGATTTAAAAAAAGAACCCCCCAAAAATAGTTTAAGTTTTTGCTTTGACCTTCAACAGGTACAGCCCCTACCTCGGACTGCTATTGGCGATGCCTTTTACTCACATCAGATAAGTTTCTACGCTTTTTGTTTGTCGAGCTGTCTTCGCGTAACCCCAAATTTCTATGTATGGACTGAAAAATTATGCTGGGCGTGGCTCTACAAAAAAACCTAAACACTTCTTCACCATCAAAAATTCTCTTGACTACGATGGAATTACGAAAATAAGACTTTTCTGTGATGGCTGTACAGGCCAAAACAAAATTTCTACATAATTCACGCATTTTTTTTTGGCTTAAAAATAAGTCTCCAAATGGTCTGTCCCAAAAAAACCCCAAAAAAATTTTTTCCCCCCCGCGGACATAGCTTCATGGCTGCTGATCGTTGTTTTTTGGGGGGGTGGAGCAGTTTAGAAAACATACTGAGATAATTTCTAAAAGGAGTACATTAAATTTTATTCAGAAGTCGGACAAGTGAAAATTTTAGGAAACGTTTGGAAAATTTATAATGTAAAAAAAATAGAGAAAATATACAATAAGGTTAAGGGCATTGCTGAAACCCAAAAAAAAATTTTTTTCACAAAAAGTAACAAAAATTAACGAAATCCTAAGATTGAAGTGAATACACATCTGTATTATCGGTTTGCATCTGGAATTAAATCGCGTCAGATGATGCTGAAGAACGGAAAGGACGATGACAACCTGGTTCTTAAATAATAGGGCCCAGAAACTCTTTACCAGATAAAAAAAAAACCCAGTCTTAGAAAGCTTTTGAAAGAGCTGTTCGGTGAGTTTTGGGGGGGCACGAGCAGATCTAAAATGGGCCCAAAAATTTACTTATTTCTGGTAATGCAGATACAGAAACTAGCGACAAGGAAGGAGATGGGGGCGATTTTGCCATGTGACTGTTTAGATGAAGAAGCTGCTCTTTATATATAAATATTTTTTTTTTTTTGTATTTTTATCTATGTTTTTTTTTTTTAAAAAAAAAACTATGTTTTGTGTTCCAGTTTTTTAATAAAAATATGATTTCTAGCGTTTCAATTTTTTTTTTCAAGAATTTTTTTAAAAAATTTTCAATCAAAAATGTCTATATCCCGATTAATTTTTAATTTTTTTAAAAACTTTTTTACATTTGAGAAAAAAAATCAAAATGCACCAAACTACTTCCCCAAAACACTACAAATAAACTTTTTTTCTATCTCTATGTATTAAGGCGAACCGATGGGGAAAAATTTTGTTGATTCCCGAACATTTTTTTTAAATGGATATAGCCCTTTTGAAAAGCTCCCCCAATTAGGGGTGATTTTCTACATTTTTCGCAAAACCAAAAAATATGCTTATTTTAGTTTTTCATTACTGATAATTTGACAAATGCACAATATTTTGGGGTTTTTTTAAGGTCTCTGGCAAGGGTAAGAAAATAGGCCAAAAATATACTGTTTTTACATATTACAGCAGTAGAAGAATAATTAGTAAAATTTAATTTAATATTTTAAAAAATAAAATTATACTGTATTTACAGGAGTATTAAATGCACGCCACTTTTAACCCTAACTTCTTCCTTATATACGTTTACGTACCTCGCTTCCTCAACGCAATATTATGCATGTTTCACTTTTTATTTAAGAAAATTGGCTCGGCAACATCTGGATACATATTGGGTATGGCTTGTTTACATGCTGCAGACTATTGCTTTTTATTGAAATATATTCAATTTAGGTGGCTTTTTTATATGTATACCGGCTTATAAATATAAATACGTCATATTTATTAGGTTTTTACGTTTATTAGAATTCAAATTATAACGGGTAATAGCTATTAATATAATATTTAAGACCAGACAAAATACCTTGTCACAAAAAACAAGTTATACTAATTTTAAATAAGTATTTAATAACCATAAAAATATCATAGTAAAATAAACGTTAGTACAATATTGGCTCTATCAAAAAAGTAAATGTTTACAAGTTTTTGTTTAAACAAATTTTTTAATATTTTTTTATTAAACTTTACTTACGATAGACTAAACAACAAGCAAAATGTAATTGCTATTGTGACCCTTATCGTGTTTCAGAAATTAAATATTATTTTTGGAACGTGAACTTTTTCAAATGCTTAAATAATTGTATATAGATTGTAAAGCAGTTCATCGCTTATACTAGGTAGGGAATTATCATTTTAGCGATTGTCAATACTCAGTTTAGCCTAAAGTATAATCCGACTCAGGTATTAGTGGAAAAAACAGTATTGTAAATGAATCGTAGGTGAGTTTTTAAAACATTATTCATAATGGAAACTTACTTCATCTAGTTTAAAATATAGTAAAAAGAATTATTAAATATTATTTTACATGTTTTTTCTCTTAACATTAATTAAATTTTTCCAAGTATTTTGTAGTACCAGACAGTTATTAAACTCAGGCTATTAGAGTGGTTAAGAAAGTAGCTGTTTTATACGTTTTAACACCTTGTGTTTTTATCATCAACGTCATTTTTATGTAATTTAGTTATACTAGCAGTAGAATTGTAAGTTTATTAAAGCCTATACAAATGTTATTTTGTTTGTTGATATTTAAGGTACTTATTAAAATGGATAAACTACTAAAAGATTAACGTCTTAGTATGGACTCCAGTTCCAGAAATATTGTTTATCTCTGGATTTTTAAAGACTTCAGTACCTAGCGCTTATTACCACTTTATCATAACCGTATATCCAAAGTTAATTAAAATTTTACTAAAAACAAGAATCTTCCAGTGGAGCTACCACAAATTTGGCAAGTTTGAAATATGGATTTTAAATAACCACTACCTTCTTAAAAAAAAATCAGTACATTTTGGCTCTTCTAGATAATTATTCAAGATTTCCATTGATGTGAAAATGTAATTAAATAAAACGACAGCACAACCGTTTACACTGTTTACAGTAACCGGAACAATATACCGGTTAATTTTTTTCCCTAATTTTAACAAAACATATATATTGAAATAGAAATTATTATTATTTTTGTTGATAAATTGAATTGTTATTATTCTTTGATTATTAATTATTGATAAAAAAATATTATTAGATTATATGATTAAGTAATATTTCTATTTCTTTAAATTTATTTATTTGTGGGGTAATATAAAGTTAAGCTATTTATTCAATTGTATTTATTTTTAATGGTGTTGCCTATCTGCCCTAATTACCCTGGCTGTAAAGCTTCTTTCCTCAGGTGAGTTCAGATATACTATTTATAGAGCCTGTAAACTTATATAAATAAAAGACTGTTTAAACGTTTTACAATTTATTTTAAATTCTACTTAAAGAAAAATGAAATTATCAACAGTGTAACAAATTTTAAAATTGGTAAATCTAAATTTGATTCTTTATAAAATATTAAAATTTATTAAATTATTTCGATTAATTAAACTTTGGATATGTTTTATTAAAATAAAATATTTATTTGGTCCCTACTTATTTAAATTAAATATTAACATCTTCTAATTATATGACTCAAATTACGGATCTGTTCGTTTACTCCTAGCGGCAAACAATATTACCTAAACTACTCTAATTTACCTGTCATTCTGCTAAAATGTTTTTAAAAGAAAGATTTGTTCTTTCACAAAAAGGATATAAATAAAACTAACAGGATGGCTTTCCTCTGTGAAAACTTATTGGAAGTGGATTACTGCAAAATATCACTGGCTGGAACCCAATTGATGATCTTCCCCTTTGGATTGTTTACCATTCCACCACGAACACGAGGTCAAATGTTTGTTTACTTTTTGTTGGTTTTATTCGGCTTAGGATGTTAATGGAAATTTGTCTTGCTCCGGGGTAAATCACGTTATAATTAACATATTTTACTTTTAGATTCTCTTTACTTTGCCTCTTGATCGTTTAAATACTTAAAACTTTATGATTATATCACATAACCTTTTTATATTAAAACACTAGGAAGCAGCTTTACCCGGTGGAACGTTCTTTACTCTAGCAACTGAATTCGACAAAAATCCTCGTTTTCCTGCGCGTCGAGTATTTATAACTTCGGGAAACAAATAAAAAATTTCCAGAATAGTAACCAGTCTCATGGCTGCCTTGGCGATTTTTCTTAGCATGTCAAATGACAATTTTAAAAAATAAAATTTGATTTTTACTACAATTTTCCTTTTTAATGAATTTTCCTGAGCTAACAAGACCTTATGTATTATATAGTACATTTAATGCTCTTTCAAATGAGCAAGGTTAATGTGGGTTTTATTCTACCCTTGTCATTTTTATTCATTTTAAAATTTCGATATTTTGCCTTTTTCGAATAAGTTTTCCTATTTTAAGCCCTATAATTATACAAATTATTTACATCTTATTATTCTACATCTATTGACACTAATTACTACCCTTAACTCGCTAAATTAGTTTAGAAATACTCGTTTATTGTCTTGTCATTCACTATGTTTTAGATAACTGCATTTTGCTTTAAGTTTTTGTTATCACTTTAGTGTTTGTTCTCACATAATTGTTTAAAATCAGAAAGAGGGTTGTTTTCCCTACATTTTCCTACATATTTTATCTAGTTTTCTTTTCACGCCGGTTTAGAAATTCACAAAATGTAATTGTCTGTCGTTTGCACTTATCACAATGTTTTTAATCGGTTTTTTCACCTATTATTTATTTATCCCGGTTGTTATAACTTTTGCATTATTTAGCCTACTTCTAATTCTAACTAATTTTACCCATCTTATATGCTAAAATATAATAATAAAATAAAAATTGATCATAATCTTTATCTTGTCATATTTCGTCTGTGTTATTATTTATCTGGTCCCCTATAATTGCAACTATCTGTATATTTTGTGAGATTTTGTTTAAATAGGTTAAATTAATTCCCATTACACCTTTTTCTAATATTTTGGGCTTTCTGGCTGTCTTTGGAAATAGATATTTGACAAGGTCATTCACCTTCGTTACTTTCCGAGACCAATTTTTCTGAATTTAGTTATTTTGCTTATTTAAGTTATTTAAAGTTACTAATATTGTTATTTATACCTTCGTTATGTTTTATTTATGAATTTTTTACTTGATTGGATTTAGTTGTAATTTATTTGCCCTTAAAATTCTGTATTTTACAAGTTCTTTCCCCTATTAGGCTTTTTTATTTAAAGTTTTCGATATAAAAGTTATAGATCTTTTTTATTTTTATATTTTTTTATTTCAAGAAATACTTATCATTAAAAATAGATTTCCTAAATAAAACGGCTAACTTCCAAACTGAAAGTTCATTGGTTTCGTATGGACCCTCTAATTGCTTACATTCCGTGAATAACTGGCAAAATTAAGATCGCGAAATGCATGCAAATTTGGATCTACCTTATCGCTTTTGGAATTTCAAAGTTCAAATTGAAAGTTATAGGTTTTAAGAGAGTTCAACCCTTATATTGATTAATAATAGGAAACTTATAATCAGGCTTTCCAAAAATTATTGCTGTACTGCCACGGTAGCTTCAGAATTACAATTTCTTAGATCTGAAAAGAAAAGCGTTATTTTAAAATAATGCAAGTAATATATCATCTAGTCTCTCTGACTTAAATAAATGTAAATGTTATAACTAAGTCAAATTTTTATATTTTTTCAAATTTTCATGAATATATCATGAAGGTCAAATTTATGTCACTTATCTGAACTATTTTTTTAGTAATTTTAACATTAAATAAATAAATTTTCTTGTCCTGTTTGCAATAAAGCCATTTAATGTAAAAAATAAATGTTTAATGTATTCTTTTTTTGTGGATGAATAATAATAACCCAACAAAATTCAATAATATTGTTGCAATTTATCTTTCTAGGAATAAGACAAGAAATTCAAAAAATATTTAACAAGACTAAAATTATTTCTTTTGAGCCAATTGACTTTTTAAAAGATATTGTTTTTTGTTATTTTAAATAGTAAATAATTAAGAAGCTTAAATTAAAATATTTTTTTTTTAATAAAAAAATTATATTCAACGGTTCTAAGTTTTGTTTATTTAAACAATATTATTGCTTTATTACGCTTAAGTAAAATACAGGGTGATTCAAAAAACATATAACATTGCCTAATTGGTGACACCTTGCTTAAAAACAGAGCAAAAATGTGTTATAAACATAGGTCCAAAACGACCGTATTGTTAAGATACAAGGTTAAAAAAAAATAGAATTAATATTTTACTTTTAGTTTTAAAACGTGTCTTTCGATTTGAATAGGACATAGTACAGTTAAAACATAATTCGAAATACTCCTTTCGATTATAAATTTTGCTACTATTAGGGACCAGTAGCGTAGCTTCGGGCAATTTGTTTTAAATTTTTATCATTATTTTGTTATAAATCTTTTGGCATATATTTAGTATTTTACCGATGGGTGACCTCAGACTTTTGGACAAATTAGTTTCTTATCCTAAATAACGAAGACGATATTGATTGGTTTGTAAAAAAAAGTACTGTGACATAAAATCCACTTTACAAAAACCAATTTTTGGCTATTTATATAAATCATATTTATTAGCCTAACATTAAATAAGAATTATTACAACTAAACAATACCGAAATTAATTTTGCTGTGTTTTTTTATTATCCATTGTAATAAGCGCACTACATATTAAAGATATTATTGTTTACAGAAATTTTCACTATTCTCTCCTGCACTGAGTAACATAATTCGTCCCTATCAGGTCGAAGGGGCGTATCTCAAAATATTAAGTTTTAAGAAAATTGACTTTAAAATTAAATTTTAGTTTTAAACCTGTAAAATAAATAAATAAAGCTTAGTTTAATTAAACACACTCTATATAAAGTAATACATGTACTCATAGAATTTAAATTAAAAGTTAAGCACATTTGCGCCCTAGATACCAGGGTAAAAATCATCCCTTAAAAGAGATAGGCCCACTCGTCATACACTAGAATTTTCTACGTAAATGTATACTTACGTCCTATGAAAAACACAAGTAGAGTACTTTAGACAACTTAAACCTTCTTTTTAATAAAAGAAAAAACATTGGATAAAACCAATAACTTTATAACGGCCGAGTGATGATCGCCTTGTTAATTTTAGCAATGGACTTAGCAATTGTTAAAAGTTAATAACGATTTAGAATGTTTAACAAAATGTCAGATTTTGACAGGTTGCCTACTAAAATCATTGAATAACACTGACAATGACGTTAGTAGGCATTTTTACGTAGAATCCAAACATAAGTTTTTTTCTTATGGAACACCCTCTATATTTAAATTTCTTTAAATTATATTAATTAAGAGTTTTTTAAACATATATAAAACCAAATAGTTATATTATATCTTTAGACTATAAATCGATGTTTTCAATTTTAATCAGTTTTTACATATTACAGCAGTAGAAGAATAAAAAACAGTTAAATCAGTTTCCCATATTTTGCCGTGATAGGCTTTATAAACAACAGTATAGAGATAGCCGTCAATTATTCATAACTATTTTTAGCATAATTATTTAAATTATTTTTAGTAACCTTTTTTTATTGAGTTTAAATATTTTATTTTATTTAAAAATATAACATCAAATTTTAATTTTACAAATAGCGAAACGATTGACGTACTGGAATGCTTTATATGATGCGGCGAAAATACTAATTAGACGCCTGACATGTATCTAGACAGGTTTTTTTTTAATTTTTCATTTTCCTAATAATTTTATTATACTATATTATTTTAGAAGATACCCTGACAAAAGGCAACCATATAAGGCTACGTTTTTTTTAATAAATAATATTTTAGTAAAGATTATATATACACACAAAATTTTAATTTTAAAAGTTGGACTTATGAACTACAAATAAAATAAAACTATTAATAGGTATATATTTTAAAAAAAAATCTTATTTGATGAAATTTAATAAATAAAAACATAAAGGGTGTTTCAAAAGAAAAATTATGTTTGGTTAATATCTCGAAAAATACTGAATTTAAAAAAATCCGCCCATACCACTGGAATCTAGATAAAAATTATTTCTTATAAAAGTTTTTAATTTGTTGTAAGTTACAAAAAAACAAAAATTAAAGGGAAGTCCAAATTTAAAAAAAAAAGTTTTGCCCTTATCTCAAAAACGAAGAGAGCCATGAAAATCTTTTAGTGTCATCTTTAGTTTTACAAAAAGTGGTGACACTTTCCAAAAAAACTACAAGTTACTATATTTAAGAATCATTATGATATTCCGCAATTACAACGAAATCCGGACATCCTGTACAGGGTGTCCCAAACTGGACGTGTTCTTATGGGAACAACCCTTATTTGAAGGGATAGAAAAAAATTGACCAAGGTGTCCGGAGCTCAAATTTAATGAGAAAACTACTGGCGCTAACAAAACTTTGCTATCTTTTATCGTTTGGCCACTAGAGGGCGTTTCTCGAATTTCGTCGATTTTTTAAATGCCCCATAACTTTTTTATAAATAAAGATAATTAATTTTGATAAAAACTTTCTTAAGAGACTTTTTTTCGTAGAATTCACTGCGATAGGCAGATTTTTTACAGGGCGTTTAGATTTTCGTGCACCACCCCAAAATCATTTTTTTATATGGACCACCCTATATATTATAAGATTTTTGAAAAGCTGATGAAATTTCCTAAATTTTGATGTATCACTTGTTATGTTTATCTTAAAAACCATTAGCAGTATTACGATTTAAAAATTAAAATAATGTGCCTACAGAAATCAACATTGCCATGACTAAAAAACAACATATCTAAAGTTTTATGATAAGATTACTCATAGTTAATATATTAAATTAATAATTATCTAAAACACAAACAACAACAACAACAAACCAACAATATTAACAAAAAAACATAAATCTACCTAATCCTAATATAAAATTTTATGGAATTTAATTACCGATAATAAATAAACAAAAATAAAAAAAATATGTTAACAAATGTTCAAATTGTCTCCCATTTTGTTGTACGCAAATTCTACATCTTTTTTTAACAGCATTAACTGCATTAATAAGTTCTATATTTTGAACTCGGTTAAACGCATCACGCAACGCCCTTTCTAATTCTTCCCGGCTATTAAAATTATTGTTTTTATAATTAAGGTCTCTAATTCTACCCCAAAGGAAAAAATCTAAGAGAGGTCCTTGCACAATGCGCAGGGGCACCATCATGCTGGAAGAAGACTCTGGGTATCAGATTTATGGGAATATCTTCCAAGAATTTTTTAACCTGGTTCCTTAAAATATCCAAATATTGTAGGGTCCAATGAATTGTCCTTTAAAAATTCCCACCCACACATTAAAGCTAAATCTTCCTTGTTGTCTGTTTTGGACAGTCGCATGGGGATTTTCTTGGGACCAAGTGTAATCAGTAAATCGATTAAATATGCCCGCACTATTAATCGAAGCCTCGTCAGACCAAATACAATATAAAGCAAAATTTGGTTCATTTTGTATTTTATTTAAAAACCACTCACAAAAACGAGTTCTGCGATCAAAATCCCCAGGGAGAAGATGATGGATTTTGCAGATTCGATAAGGCTTAAATTTGTTTTTTTTTAAAATCCTGTGGTTATTGCTTCTGGATATGCCAGTCTCTGCTTCAAGTTTTCTTGTGGAAGTTGTACCATTATTTTCATATAAAGTGCCCAATACGGTTAAAGTTTTTACTTCATTTTCGTTTTGAATTTCTTGATTTTGAGCATAACTTGCTCTTGGTTTGTTAAAAGAGCCAAAATTTTGAAGATTATGGGCAAGTCTAGCAAATACATCCCTGGATGGTTGCTGCCGTTCGGGATATTTTTGAAAATACAAGTTTCTTGCCGCCTGAGCATTTTTGTTGCTTTCTATGTAACATTGAAGCATGTTGAACTTTTAAAAATTTTCATATATTTTTTAACACTTTTCAAAAACCTTTCTTAAAAACTTATTTAAATTACTATTTTTCTACTAAAAATACCAAAATATTTTTCAATATCAGGTTCCACTGTCAATTATCAACTATACGGAAAGCAATTTCCCCGCATCGGTTAAAACACAACGGCGAAGAATAAGGCAAATATCCGAATTGTGCTGCCACCTTTTAGCCTTAAAACCGTTTGTAACAAATGCAAATTAAGAACAACGCATATGTTAGCATCCTATGTCATTTTATTAGTCATGGCAATGTTGATTTCTGTAGGCCCATTATTTTAATTTTTAAATCGTAATACTGCTAATGGTTTTTAAGATAAACATAATAAACATAAAATTTAGGAAATTTGACCAGCTTTTCAAAAATCTTATAATATATAGGGTGGTCCATATAAAAAATTGATTTTGGGGTAGTGCACGAAAATCTAAACGCCCTGTAAAAATTTGCCTATCGCAATGAATTCTACAAAAAAAAGTGCCTTAAGAAAGTTTTTATCAAAATTAATTATCTTTATTAATAAGAAAGTTCTAGGGCATTTAAAAAATCGACGAAATTCGAGAAACGCCCTCTAGTGGCCAAACAATAAGAGATAGCAAAGTTTTGTTAGCGTCAGTAGATTTCTCATTAAATTTGAGCTCCGGACACCTTGGTTAATTTTTTCTATCCCTTCAAATAAGGGTTGTTCCCATAAGAACGCGTCCAGTTTGGGACACCCTGTACAGGTATACAACAAGCTTATTGGCTGCAGTGTCAAGGCGACCTTTACGCCTTACTTAGATCAAATTTAATCATTCAATAATCTATATTTTAGTATAATACAAAGTTCGTTTAATATTAAAAAGTAAAAAAGAAAAAAGAGGGGCATTTTGTTTAAATTAAAAGTAATTCAGGTTTTATTTCTAATGCAATCATTTACTTTTAAATTAATGCAAGATCAATTAAAAGCCTTAACCAAAAATCCTATAACTTGGTTTAATAAGAACTAAGGTTTTACTGCAAATATAGTGTACCTTATTTTTAACTGTTAGCAATTTGTATGGTTTGTTAAAGAGAAATAATAAATAAATTAATATTCAAAAACATTTTTAATAAAAAGATTTTATTTATAGGTGCTATAAAGAAGAAAATAAGCTTAAAACCACATCAAACCTACCAATTTATTATATTAAACAATTTATACGATATAAAACATTGTCGCCAGATATACTCTCGAAGATAATATATTTTTTTTATACAAAATTTTAAATCTTTCAACAACCTTTTTATAATAATATAAATGGTGTTATGTCATAAATTGATGGGTTTAGCTTAATTTAAAGTTATTTTTTTTTCTTTATAGTATATAAATTAGGGCTTGTTTTTAAATTTACAACTTACTAAACAAACTTCCTTCTTATGGTATTCCACCTAAGCTTTGCTCTTGGCTTTCCAGTTTCCTTTCTAATATACGTATAACAATTACTGTAGATTGTCATTCTTCCAAATTCTACCAAATTATTGCTGGGGTGCCCCAGCAATCCGTGCTGGCACCCACGCTGTTTCTTCTACACATTAACGATCTTCCTTCTTCCACAATCGATCCCATTCATAGTTTTGCTGTCGATAGTACCCTCCAGGCTAGTTTTCAATTTCTTAAACCACCATGTAATTTTGATTTGGAAAACAAGCGCAGGTCAATGAAGATACCAATCTCTTTCACAAGACCTCAAACTTATCTTGGATTGGGGCGCCAAGAATCTTGTTCAGTTCGAAAACACAGTCATGTTCGCGGAAAAAGTCTGCATATTCTCATCCGTTACACATGAGCGGCCAAGCCCTGCAGAACAACAATCGGTGTTACTTTTGAGAATAACCTCAACTGGCACAAACACATTACATTCATAGCCTCGGCAGCTTCAAAAAGCTTGGATTTTCTTTCGAGCCAGAAAGTATTTTTCTTCTTTAAATCTGTCTACTCTGTATGTATCGCAAATCAGACCCTCTATAGAATATTTTTCTAATGTCTGGGGAATGGCGTCTCCTACAACATTCTGAGCTCCATTCAAAGAAGAGCCGTTCGTCTTATTATTGATTCCACGCTCACAAAAAAGTTTCTTCTTCTTGCCCACCGTCGAGCTGTAGGGGATCTGTCGCTCTTTTATAGGTATTTTCATGGCTTCTGCTCAGAGAAGTTGGCCAGTATAATTCCATCTGTGGCAGCTCCCAACAGAGCAACACGTAGTGCAACTTTTATGCATCCTTTTACAGTTCAGTTAGAGAGGCCCCCAACTTCCCGCTTTCTTCTTTTTTTCTTCTCCTCCAGATGTCCAAATGTGAACAAACTCCTCTCACCACACTTAAGACACCCACGGTACGTTAGTACTTGGGCATCAGCCTTCGAGGACTGTCCCAAGGTAAAAAAATCCCTCTCCTAATTTCCATGTCGTGGACCCGAACAAATATATAAACAAACAATGCAAGTTAAATAAATTGTAATAATATGCCAGTTTTAAACAGGAATAAAAAATATAATTACCGTTACAAAAGTTTAAAGCCAGAAGATTCAATATAACCCTCCCTCGTAAATAGTTTATTTGTGACATTGATTTTTTCTCTTTAATAATTTCGCTTTGTGTTTATGAAAAATTAGTTATTTACTTCAATGTATATTAATGCAAGATTTCTTTTATTAGGTTCCTATAAATTATAAGTTTAAAAGAATTAGCTTGAAATCATAGATTACTCATGTACATCTTAAAGTACAAAAATAAAATTTTTTGGGTTAAAGTGTCCAGAGTTTCCAACTGCACCAATTTCACCTGCACTATTTAATTTTTTTACCTGTCTGGCCAATAATACGACTTTGCTCGATCTTTACCGATTAGGCGTCGCGATGCGCCAGTGTTTACCACCGGCGGACGTCGGTTTTTCTTCAGTTTGCCGCAACGCGTCTTTGGAAACGACGCTTCGCGCCGCGAAGCAGTAAGCGAAAGTACGCGAACTCTAGCGCAAAATATATAATCAGTTAAAAATCAAAAGTTTTTAATTCTAAATTAACTCGAAAGTTGACTTTTGAACTTTCGTGATATTAAGGGTTTTTGTGAGAACGGTCGAAGGATTTTTTTCAAAAAGGGGTAAGTTTAGAGTTTTCTTTGTTTTTAAATGTAAACTTTTATTATTATTAAAATAATTAAAAATTTTATTGCTTGTGATAAAAGCCTAATTTAGGACTTTACGAAATTAAAACCTTAATATCTTTACAGTAATTAATATAATGAAATTTTAAAACAATATTAAAACTTTTTTTCTTTAGGGCACTGCAAAAGTACATATCTAATTATTTTATCCCTAACATTAATTTTTTAAAGCTATTTTTAATATTTAAAAAAAAATGTGCTTTTAGTAAATAAAAATATTTCTCTTAACATAAAATATACATAATTCTTTCATAAGAAAATAATTAAATGGATGTTCTGACTTTTAATATAATAAAAAAATAATAAAAGTTTTAATTTTTATTATCAATAATAATCAAGCATAAAAAACTAAATAAACACCAAAAGCATGTTAGACGACATGCATATCTGGCGATTCAGTAATAGTAGTGGCCAAAGCCATAATTCTTAAATGCATTTTACTTATTATATATGTATGTTATATTTAAAATGTTAAATAATACCAGTCAGTAAAATTGCTATTAAAATTAGAGAATATTTAAATTCATAAAGATCATTCTATTGACAATAAAATTCCTTGCTTTAATTTTATACCCACAGCTTAAGAACACAAAATATATATATATATATATATATATATATATATATATATATATATATATATATATATATATATATATATATATATATATATATATATATATATATATATATATATATATATATTTATATATATATATATATATATATATATATATATATATATATATATATATATATATATATATATATATATATATATATATATATATATATATATATATATATATATATTTATATATATATATATATATATATATATATATATATACAGGGTGAGTCAGAAGTCTGACAACTCCATTTACTCGTTATCCATAAAACTTTTGTAATTTTTTCGTGGGTAAATAGCCAGGCCTAAGCCACATTTTAAAAATATTTTTGATGTATACAGAGGGTTGCTCTCTAAAAAGCGTACCGATATAAAGTTATGTTTTTTAAATGGATTACCCTGTCTTTTATATTTTTGTTAGATTGCTCTTTACATTCTAACACTTTTTTGTTATATGCTACCTAGGGTTAAATCTTCAAATTTAGGAAATATCAAAGTTTCTATTGGAAAAAGCAAAATTCAGAACATTGTTAATAAGGCTCCCATTTTCCTATTTTCAGATATTATTAAACTTGCTTGTGCAGGCAATTAGCTAATACCTCATATTTGTACACTTTATTTATAAAATAGGTTTAGGTTATACAGGGTGTCAGCAAATGGTGGTAAATTTTGAAACTTTAAAATCTCTCCTAAAACTTTCTTATTTCAAATGGAACACCCTGTATTTTGTTTGACCATTGCTTCAGGCTTTTTAATACCTACAAATCTTTTTTAGGATTTCCCTATACCTAAGTCAAGTAGATTTTTAATATTTTTGTTTATTTTTTTCACGAAAAAATGTAGATAATTATTTAAAATTGGAGTAACCTTGGAAACCAAAGTGATTTTTTTTATAAATGCCTACTATCTAACTGTCTTAATACAGTTTTCTGAATACATAAAATTTACAAAATATTATATCGGAATATATCAACAAAAAAAAAATAAGACATAATTTAACCAACTATTTATTTATGGATTAAAATTGAAAAAAAAATGTAAAATTATTAAATCAAATGTTCAAAAATATACGACCATTTTCTTGAATACACTTATGGAAGCAACTCCACTATGGATCTTCGTACCTCAAAAAGCGTATGCGGGAAAATTAATCTGCAAGCCGCCGTTATCCGCCTGCTTTCATATTCGCCTTTGTAGTAGGACATTCCGCGTACACCTTTTTCTTTCAAAAACCCCACAAGTAAAAGTCTAATGGCGTAAGATCACAAGATCTTGGTTGGCCATTCAATATCTTCGACCAATCCATTTTTCGGGAAATTGTTCATTTAAAAATTCCCGAACAATTCTCGATGTGGCGGAGCACCATCTTGCTATAACCACATTGCCCTTTAACTTAAATCTAAATTAACATTTTCTATTCAAACTGGCAATTCATTTTGTAAAAATGATACAAGTAAATTTCACCGAATGATGATCATCAAAAAAATATGGCCCTATAATATAATCGCCAGAATTCCACACCAAACGTTAAGCGACCATAGATTCTGGTTGTCCACCTCCCCGCAACGAACCCAATGAGGATTTTCTAATGCATAATAGTGCATATTGTGTCGATTAACTATGCCATTACTTTTAAAAGATGCTTCATCAGTAAATAAAATAAGTGATAAAAAATCGGGATTATTAGCTATTTTCTAAGCAATGTATTACAAAAATCTACTCTTTTTACAAAATCCTCTCCACCTAGTTCTTGGTGAAGGGAAATATGATACGGATGATATTTGTACTTTCTTGTTGTTCTATTGATCGTAGATTGGGGAAGTTTCTGAAATAGTGGCCAAATCTCGGCTGCTGGAGGATGGATTTTCCTGAACATGTATCAAGATTTCTAATTCTTTTTCTTCCGTCGTCACGTATTTGTTTATCTTAGGTTTCAATGAATATTCAACATTACCTGTAGAATTAAATCGTTCTTTTAGTTTTTTCCAAAGCTCTTTTCTTTGGATTGTCTTCGGTGGGATATCGCATAATATACAATCAGCATGCTAATAAACAATTTTTTTTTCGGCCACCGATAATATAAAATCATATCAATTAATTCTTGTTTTAAAAATTCATCTTAAAACTCTACAGCTTACGTTAAAACTTAGACAGTAATATTATGACATAATTTATTATATTGTTTTCTTTGTTAATTTCTCGGCCAACTACATTTTTAAATTAAAATTATATTTTCTTGTAAAAAAATTAAAAATTAAAAATATTACAAAATCTACTTGACTTAGGTATAGGGAAATCCTAAAAAAGATTTGTAGGTATTAAAAAAGCCTGAAGCAATGGTCAAACAAAATACAGGGTGTTCCATTTGAAATAAGAAAGTTTTAGAGATTTTAAGTTTCAAAATTTACCACCATTTGCTGGACACCCTGTATAACCCTAAACCTATTTTATAAATAAAATGTACAAATATGAGGTATTAACAATTGCCTGCACAAACAAGTTTAATAATATTCGAAAATAGGAAAATGGAGACACTTATTAACAATGTTCTGAATTTGCTTTTTTCCAATAGAAACTTTGATATTTCCTAAATTTGAAGATTTAACCCTAGGTATATAACAAAAAAGGGTATTAGAATGTAAAGAGCAATCTAACAAAAATATAAAAACTACTGGAGGTGATCCATTAAAAAAACATAATAACTTTATATCAAGCTTTTCCTTTTGTGAGCAACCCTGTATACATCAAAATATTTTTAAAATGTGAAGTTTAGGCCTGGCTATTTACCTACAAAAAAAAATTACAAAAGTTTTATGGATAACGAGTAAATGAGCTTTGTCAGACTTCTGACTCACCTGTATATATATATATATATATATATATATATATATATATATATATATATATATATATATATATATATATATATATATATATATATATATGCTCTATATATATATAGCTCTGGATAGTTACTTTTAAAAGTTTGAAGAAAGCTAAGTCAAGAGCTACAAACATTATTTTTTTATTTTAGGCTTTTAAATTTGTCAAATAAAAATTATAAACTTTAATTCTATTTTATTTTTTGACTGAGCAACATTTTAATATTTTTAGACATTTATTTTTATTATTTTCAATATTAAAACACATTAAAATAAGTATTTAGATTAAAATATTTCCAGAAATTAATGCAAATAATATTTCTCATAATTTAAATTTACTAGTAAAACTGTCCTTAAATGTGTTAAAGTAAAATAAATTTTGCAAAAAAAAATATATATGCATAGGCAAAAAGGTACCAAATAGTTATTTTCTTTTAATAAACTATATACGAAAAATTTATACAGATATGTTATATCAAGTAATTTATATATTTTTTTCTCTAGCTTTGGCCTAACAACCTAAGTGTTTTAGCCACGTTATAATAATTGCATGACATATTTTATTTAAAAATCAAATAAAATATTTTATACAACACATCAGATATATCAATATAATAATACAACTGTATTTTAAATAGAGTTTAAAAACTCCCCTTTTTAAAAAAATGCAACCCCAATATGGGAAAACATTTTTTTTTATTCTTTTTTTTAAATTTTTAAAGCAAAAATGAAAAAAAAAAAAAAAAAAATTTTTTCTGTAGGTTTGCATTTGGGTTTGTTGCTCCCCCCTTTCAAAATTATTTTATTTAAAAATTAACCTTAAAAAAAAAAAAAACAGTTTTGTTATGTATTTAAAATATATAATAAAATGGATTTCTAAAAAACCCAAAAAAAACAACCATAAAATACTACTGTAGTTGTAATCGTTCGTTAACACTTGTTAAAAAACCTGGGCTTGTAGCAACGATTTGGTTGTTAAAATTCTTTTTTCTGTTTTCTCATTGCTCACTTTTGATTTTTTTTAAAAGTTTAAAACTTTTACAAGTTATTTTTAAAAAGCAGCCAATATTACAAATATTTCGGGTTATAAAAAAATTTTCAAATAGTCACAGCAAATTTTTTTTTTTTTAACTACAAAAAAAACATCGTTACCCCCAAAGAAAAGTGACATAAGTCAAAATACGAAAAGATAAAAAAATGGCAGATAAAAAAACAATATTTTTTTTAAATGATACTACATAAGTGTTACTAAATCTTCTTTATTTTTTTTTAAAAAAATAAAGAATTTTGAAATATGTTTTGCAGTTTCAATTATTTTCCTTTTTTAAAAAAAAAAAAAAAAACACTTTTTACGTATTTTTTTGCTTTTTCACTTTTTCTAAAAAACAATAAACACAAATAGGGGCACAAATTTCTGTTGTTTTCGTTTTTAAAGTTAATCGGTAGGTAATTGAAACTTATTTAAAAACCTTGGC
Organism: Listronotus oregonensis; assembly: GCA_019359885.1. Taxonomy (NCBI): domain Eukaryota; kingdom Metazoa; phylum Arthropoda; class Insecta; order Coleoptera; family Curculionidae; genus Listronotus; species Listronotus oregonensis. The sequence goes on from JAHBCN010002193.1 coordinate 33,494, forward strand.
AACAGCAAAGAAATCCTTTTTTTATAAAATCTCTATATAAATACCTTTGACTTCCATCAAATTTTCTCTTAAAAATTTTAAAAAGGCACTTTTTTCCCCCTTTGGGGACAAAAAAACGCCTTAAAAATAAAAAAAAATTTTTCCCCCCGTGGGAAAAATTTTTTAAAATCGTTATTAACTTTTTTAGTGTATTCTATGTCTAAATATGATTTTATGCATATACCCCTTTTAAAAAAAAAAATTTTTAAAATTTTTTTCCCCATTTTTCTGCAGTGATATATCGGGGGGTAAAAGAACACGATTTAAATGGGCAATAGTGAAGCTCAAAACAAGTCAAAAAATTTATATGACATATGTGTCTAAACTTAACAGATTTTTGTCTAAACGATGTCAATTGAAAATCTTAACAATTGGAAACTTTATTTTTAATCGCTTATCAGTAGATTCATTCGGTAATTAAATAAACTAAATTTTAAATGTTTTAATCCACAAATTAAATAATAAAATAAATATAATTTTTCCCCCTGTTAAAAAATAAAAAAACAATTTGCAACAGAGCTACCTAGAAGCCTTGAGCGTGAAGTAAAGTCAGTTGTAAATTTTGATCACAGGCCCCCCGCGATTTTTTTTTACCCTAGTTTCAAAATGTACAAAAAATTTTAAAACGAAATGTGTGCAACCAAATTAATTGCATAACGTAACTGACAATTAATTCTATGCAGTTATCCAAACCAATAATTTCTGCATTGAACTCGATTTAATTGTTAGCAACGATGTTACATAGACTTCGTTCTAAGGCGATTTAAAAACCGTACAGAATAAATATTTTATATAATTAAAAAAGGTAAGTTTTGCTTTGAACTGAATTAAGCTTTGATTTTTTTGTATTTTTGATATCCAACGAATCGACATGCCTCATCGAAACATCGTGTATCGTTGGGAGTGTTTCGGGAAAACTTAAACTACCGTGCGTCTAAATGACGTCATCGATTTAAAGAGGATAGTTCAGAGGTGGTAGTTATTTGTATGACGTATGGGCGCACTACCGCGTTGTTTAGAAGGTGCCGTGAAATGAATATCTGCATGTTTTGGTGCTTGTCTAGCGTTGACGAAACTGGGGTGAAATGGATTAAAAATTTAAAAAATCGGCACCCATAGTACCTAGTACTTAGGCTCCATATAGCATTGGTGGATTATCATAAAGATTAAAAAAAATTTAAAAAATGTGCCTGAAATTTTTTTTTTTTTTTTAATTCATATAGCTTTATTTTAAAATTAGACCTAAGACTGCATTAAACTTCCAAGTCTAAAGTTTTAAACCCAATCTGTTTTAATAAAAATTGGAAAGTATTATAAATAAAATTGTTTTTTTTTTTATAAAAAAATATAGATCCTATTTAAAAAAAAAAAATTTTTGGTACCTATCGGGGCACCTTTAAAAATGAATATTTTAAGTGTTAATGAACTAAAAGTAAAAAAAAAATAATCAGAACATAGGGGACAGTTTGTAAATGAAAAGAGGTATATATTTTTAAAAGATTAATTTTTGTGTCAAATGTTAAAAACTCTTTACGAAGAATATGACCCTCTACACTGCAATTTTGATGGTTACGTTTATTGTTTCCCTTTTTCGCGAGCCTAAAAAACCCAAAATAAACGCTGCGTATCAAAAACCCTCCACATTCGCGTTTCACAACTTTTTTGGACTTTCTAGCCGCAAGTGCCCTTTTAGGTCTACTAATTTTTTGGTAAAATATATCACTAAAACTAAAACTTTTTTTAATTTCCCAAGCAGTTCATTTCAACTGGCCTTAATAATTTAATAAATTAATACTCTCTGCAAATATTGAAAAACTACTATTGACTGAAGAATTCTTACTTAGTTTTATAAAAAAGTTTTAAAATTTGTATTAAAATCACAAAACTGAAAAAGACATATTTTATTTCCCCTTTTTCCCTTCAAAAAAAATAAGTCTTGGAATTTATCTTTTTGGGGATGATATATCCGTCGCAGCCGAGGGACAAATATTTGACTCGTTTTGAGTATTATATCGAAAAGGTAACTGTTTTTTTTGACTTTTTTCTCTTGACGTTTATTTTGTGAATACATGTCGGGTTTTTTTTTAGCTTTGAGACAGTTATCCAATATATATTCGTAAAGTAGAATGCTTTTTAAATTTTTAAATGCGATAAGTGTGGGGGCCCCCTTATCCTATCTTATTAAATATATTTTTAATAGAATTTATTATATCTTGTATTGCAGGGTTATAAATTATGCGAAAGGTTTTTAAATTTACTTTATTTAATAAATTTTATTATATCTTGTAAATTTTACTGCTTTAAGTTTTGTAGCCAACATCAAATTACACGGTATTATAAATTGAAGGCTAGGTTTGTATTTTATTTGTATTATTTTGCTCACTTTTGTAACGCGAAGATATATTGAAGAAAGGAAATATTATTTTATATAATATTAATTTTGTTATAAACTGACAGTCAGAAGCGTAAATCATCTTTCGGGGTTTGATGTACTAGTGACTAAGCAAGAGGAAGGGTTTATCTGTAATACAAAATATGGTTAAGAATTCCGACGTCATTATTCTAAGGTGTGAGTAAATCATGAGTGAGAGCCAGATTCGCGCTTAAACAATAGTTTAAAGTTTTTTCCCTACTATAATTTTTTGCCTATATTATCTAATGACCAATATTTATTAATTTCTAATGCTAAAAAATCCACTATGACGCTAACAAGTCAGCCAATAGTCCAATCATTAGAGATTTTTTTTTGTAAATAATGTTAACAGATATCTGACTGCGCCATGACTTCCGAAATAACCTGTAGATAAGTAAAATCAAAAATACAACCAATTTTTTTCAGGTTTTTTTATTAAACAATAATTATTAAAAAAAGAGCCCTTTTTTGAATATAACAAAAAGTACTGGTTATATCATCTTACTTATACAAACCGTTTGTAGAAAATTAAAAAACCTACAAAATGATTTGAAAAATACCAATCGGACCATTTTTCACCAAGAAAATCCGGAAAACCGCTTAAAACAAACTTTTTTCAAAGATTCGTATATCTGTTAATTTTTAATATTAAGGGCTGATTTTAGTAGTCAATAACATATACGTTGAGCTGCCGAAAGATGAAAATTGTCGTATTAATAGTTTTTATTCAATCGCACTATAAACAAATTGGGCCCTTATCTTGCAAGTGCCGTAAATATTAGGCAAATGGTCCGATTTAAATTTTTAAAACTGCTTTTTAAAGTTGAGTTTAGAGGCTACAAACTGTATATCTCACAAAAGATATCACTTTTGATATCTTTTCTCTTATAGTTTAGCGGCTGTGAATTGCCACTATTAAAAAGTGTTGAAAATTTTGCGCCCCTGGAATTGTGTCTATTGGTTTGGTCAAAGCCTCTGTTTAAATATTTTCCAATATTCTGGAGCGGCCAGTCAGCTTTTTCGACTTTATTTTACCCACCTGTAATACTCTGTAGGCTAGGGCTTCTTTCATTACGCTTATGAAAAGTGGGGGCAGGCCCAGCATTGCCTTCCTAGCGGCAGTTGGAGTGGTTCTCATTGCTTCTGTCATTCCTAGACAGGCAAGTCTTTGTAATTTATTTAGCTTTCCTTGGGTCATTACTTTATCTGTTTTTTGCCACTACACCAGGGAGGTACGGGTGATTATCGGTTTTACGACACCCATATACGACCAGTAGATCATGTTGGGATCAAGCCCCATTTTTTTTTTCAAATATCCTACGGCATGACCATAATGCCCTTGTGGCCTTTGCGGTAGTGCTTTCTAGGTGTGATTAATAATTAAACCTTTGATTAAGGACAATTCCCAGATACTTGACTTATTTTGAAAGCTCGATCATTTTGCCGTTCAGCATAGGAACTTTTAGATTTAACTTTCTTTTGGTGAATGGTAGTATGACGCTTATGCTCGGTTTGAGGTTTAGTTCCTCGTCAGAGCACTAGTTTTTGACGATGTTTAGGGCAGTTTGCATGCGTGCAGAAACAATTGAGTCATGCTTTCTGCTTACCAATAACGGTGATAACAAGGTCATTGGCGTAGTCTTGTACATTAAAGCCTTTGCTAGTCAGCCTTACAAAGAGATCATTAACGACCATCATCATTGTGGACGCGGCTCTTAGACATGGACTTAACTCATTTTATTATTGAGGGTTCTTATACCTCCGTCTTGTACGACTTTGTGTATGGATTCATAAGAGGTGTTATCAAAAGCCACCTCTTTTGATACAAATGTTTTTTCAATATCGCTGACAAGGTTCTGGCGAGCGTTGATCGTAGATTTTGCAGTGGTATAAAATATGCAAATTATTTTAAATGTAGTAGTTTTTTTATAATAAACTTATTTCTAATGTAATGATCAATAACAGTTAAAAACAAAAAAAATTGTGTATACTTCTCATAAAACATATGCCTTCCATAGTGGTTTTGTCTTTGGATCACGAATTCGGGGTCAGAATTCCGCTATCAAGTCAACATTTTTTTCTAACCTCAAAAAACTGCTGAAAAATAGAAAAAATTAACGAAAATTAACTAAAAATAATTGTTTTTTTACATTTTTATGTAAAAGAGCCTGCTAAATCCAAACTCGCTACCAGGATTTAGGTAGCACGTGTAGTTTTATTCTAGTAATTAAAAATGACGGGTCCAAAATGGCGGATATGTTTTTTAAGATGGCGAATACATTTTTTAAAAACCAACGCATTTAAGCCAAATTTCATATGAGGTGGTTTATGAAGTTGCTGATTCCAAATCTTAGGTCAAATTTTAAACATTTATGATGGCAGATTTAATATGGTGGATAAAATAAGCAGAGACAATAGACTGAAGACAAACTTGATATATGCGAATTTAGGTAAATATAAATTCCAGAATCATAATTAACGATCCAAAAACCACTATTAAAAGAATTAAAATTGACTCGGGTGTTATTATGTTTATTTTTACAAACTGTTATTACTAATTAGAACTTTGTTTATCATATTGAGCCGGTCTTCTTAAATTTTAATTACTAACTTCAAATTTGTAAACTCACATATAACAAATTTGTCTTCAATCTGTCGTTTTGGTTTATTTTACGCCCGTTAGTGTTCGGAGGTTCCTTCTAAACCCCCAAATTAAAAATAGTAATTTTTAGTGCATTTTTGGGTTCGGTTAGAAAAAAATACATGTGCTACCTAAATTTTGGTCGTGGATTTGGATTCAGCAGGGCCTTTTACATAAAAAGTAAAGTAAAAATAAAAATAAAACTTCTAGTTTTTCCCAGTTAATTTTCATTAGTTTTCACTTTTTAAGGAGAAAGGAGGTAAGGCTGATGGCGCGATAGGACGCCGCGCCGGTTCCTCTGGGAGATGCCGCCCAGACTCTCCCAAGGTGTAGCTGGCTTAAAATATCGCCTTTAGGTGTGACAGTAGTTTCTTTTGGTCTCGTTTTAGGAGAGCTGAAAAAATGCCGTTTCCCTCTTTAGGAATATTTTTTCAATTTTCGATATCGGTCATGGTTATTGAGTTATTATAAAAAAGGTGAGCCCTTTTATTGTTTATTTTTATTGATAATACAAATTAATATATATAATATAAGCAAAAAGTGATTTTGGCCAAAAATTTCGCTAATAACAATATTTTTTGGTGCGAGTAAGTATACCAGTTCCGATTTAATTCAAAGTGTTCTATTCAATTTTTTTTGGTCCAATAACTGTTTTCATTCCAATCTACTTGAAACTTTACCTAAAATTAAATTTAAACTTTATTTAATTGAAAAAATAATAATAAGTGTCTCCTTTATCTGGGTGTTATTTACCTGACAGGACGCTGTACAGCTTATCGGTTAAATATTTTTATTATCGATTAAAATAATAATATCAATAATTTATAAAGACGGTTTCTTGTTCAAAAAGATCTTGAGAAAATTTTAATCATATTTTTAACATAAAAAAAATTATAGTTTATTTACCGTTAAACATTAAAATATTTCTCTTATTAACCCGTTTTTCTAGGTTTAAAGCCATTTTTTTTTTGAAATTATGGTATTTACCCATTTATTTACCACCTTAAAATATAATTAAATAAAAGCTTAAATATTAATTCAACTGAAAAAAAAAACCATAAAAAAATTTTCATGTTAAAAATACGATTAAAATTTTTCAAGATCATTCTGAACAAGTAACTATCTTTATAATTATTATTATTATTATTTAAATTGATAATAAAAATAAAAAATGAGCTTTACACATAGTAGCATAGAATGTTAAGCGTCCTGCCAGGTATATAACACCCAGATAGAGAAGGCACTTATTATTATTTTTTTTACTTAAAAAAAGTTTAAAATTTATTTTAGTTACAGTTTCACGTGGATCAGAATAAGTACAGTTATTGGATAAAAAAAAAAATAAATAAAATATCCGTGCCACCAGGTTATCCACCATTGCCTCGAGGCACATGTATATAAGTTTGTTTTATTCAATAAATAAAACATTTTAAATTAATTTTTAGATGGATCGGAGCTGCTATACTTATACTTGTACCAAAAAAATATTGTAATTAGTGAAATTTCTAATGGCCAAAATCACTTGTTTGTCTATACGTCCTTTATTACTTTTTTTTTTAATGTGTCTATAACTTTTTTTATAGAGCTTACCAAATGGTATATTTTTTGTTTATTACATTTTTTTGTAACTCTTTTAGTTTTTTAGATATTTGCGTTTTAATTTTAAATATAAATCTTTAATATCTCAAAAACAAAAAGGGCTACAAAAAATTTTATTAAAAAAAACTGACGTAGTTTTATTAGACCATTAATTTTAATTATATACCTTTTTTTCCTTAAATTAATTGTTTTCAAGTTATTTTAAAAAACCCGATTTTTCACGATTTTTCTTAAGGTAAAAAAATGCAATTTGAACCCGCTGAGCTGAGACATCAATGCGGCTTTGAATTGACTATAGTCCATAGTAATATAAAAAAAATTAATGCGTATCTCTTATTGGCTTGTTTTATGCGGTGGCTTCCCGGACACGTTTATACAAGAAACTTTTTGTAGAACTGGTACGTTTACCGTATGAAATTCGGTGTTTTATTTACGCCAAGGAATGGAAATAATTGGTTTATGATTGTCTGACGTGAACGGTCTTAGTAGCAAAAGTTGTAACTTTACGTTTTTCTGTTATCATTCAATATACTACATCTTAATAAGTTTCACTCAAAAAATTACGCTCAGGTAGAGATGAGTGGGTGCGAGTATGCGGGAACCCCTTATGCGCGGGGCCTGTAGCAATTGCTACTCTTGTTACGGCACTGGTAATATGTCATATAAAAGTTTTATAAAATTTTTATAGTCTCGGGCATAGTGCAATAAATTTACTTTTAAAACTTTTCGAATGTTATTTTACCTTTACTTTAACATGCAATATCTCCGGAATCCTAATATAGCTTCTATAGAATTTTAAATGGTTATACCTACTTATTTTATTAAGCAAGTACTAAAATACAAATAACAAATAGCGCGGTGTTAACTCAATAACTTTTCTGTGTTTGTTATTGTAAACGCAAAACATAACTTTTCCAATGCAAGACTTTTAAAAATAAATAAAATACTTTACTAAAACGATTTTTATAGTCCTTACAGTTACTAGAAAACTATTTTTGCTCCTATACTTTGTTATTGTTTATTTTTTATCAGGTAATGTTGGTCTATGATGAAAACCAGCTTTCAGCAAAGTTTTTTAAGTAGGTGTCTTTTAAATAAAATAGCTAAGGTTTAGTTTATATATTTTTAAGAGTTGTTGGAATAAATAGGTATAGTAAGCTTTAATAACTTTTAAAACAAAAGCTTGGCTTATCTATAATAAAAAGCCTCGTTTACACTATGCAACTTGTTTAATAAACTTTTGTTTGTTGGACATGTTCAATAAAACTTTTGTTTTACAAACCTTAAACTTTTGTTTATCGAACTTCCTTAAACATTTGTTTTTGAACAAAGGGCTGAAACACCCTTTGACACCTGCAACATGTTTAAATCTTCACCTCTAGTTGCAATTATAGCTTCAAGCAATGAGGACGTGATGCTTGCTGCCGCCGCTTGTGTGGTTATATGCTGTCCGAAAAATGGAAGGGCTAAAAGACGCTTGTGGGTACGTCCTTCCAAGCAAGGAAAAAATATAGTGGTAGTGATTTAATACTCGATTTGCAAAGAGATGACAGAGACTTGTTGGCGGGGGAACTGAAAACTAACGGCAATTTTAAGAACTTCTTAAGAATGACAAGTTCAGACTTTGAGTACTTGATTCTGCGTATCGGAGGACAAATTGAAAAAAAAAAACTACATCATTTAGGCATGCAATTCCGGTGAAAGAAAGACTAGCGTAGGGTCCCACAAAAGTTTCCTTTCCTTGTATTCCTCGATTAGCTTAAAAACGTCTGCCTGACGCCACTTCATTAGTATAATTATCGCAGAAACCAAAACAGCGCAGATGATAGTCGGAGGCACACTGATCTGTTGAATAAACAAGTTGCTCGGCGTAAAACAATTTTAAACAAGTTCATGAAACGTCGACTTTCTTTGATTTTTACCGACTCGGACCGGGAACTTGTTTAAAAACACGATTTTTAGTTGTACAACACGCTTGTTGTAAAATATTCTACAACTTTTTATATTGCGTTTTTAAACTTCTTGTACAACTCGATTGTAAAACACAAGTTTATTAAACCAGGTGTACAGTGTAAACATGGCTTAACTAATTCGGACAATTTGTTTAATTCTATACATTTGACACAATTATTAAAAAAAAACATTGGTACTACTTTTGCCAAATAAATAAAATAGAAAGAAACACTGCTAGTTCTCCCTGTTAGGCTTTTAAAACTAGTACATTAAATCGATCGATACTTGATAAAAGTTCATTTCAAACACTACGTTTAAGGGAGACACAATTATGCAGTCATATTTTGCTACACCGAAGCTTTATCAATGCAAATATTATGTTTTTTTTAATTGTGGCGCCGTACAGCGTTAAGGCGCGTTTATACCAAAGTTGACAACTACAGGTTAACAAAAGATTGTTTGTAGAAAACTAAAAATTGTCAACTAAAAGTTGCACTTTTTAAATTAGAGCAACAAGTGGAAGATTATTTGTAGAAAACTAATAGTTGCTCTTCTGAAATTTAGAAAAACAGGTGGAAAACTTGTTGCCAAAGAATTTTCGCGAAAGGTTTAGGCAGTAAGTTCTCCAGTTCTCCACTAGTTTTCTACAAGTTGCTCGCGCAAAGCGCGCAGCAACAGATCTTTCACTTTTAGTTGTCAACTTTCTTTAATCTTTACCGACACTCTGAGGGAAACCAAAATTTGAGATTCTCCACAAGTGAAAGACAGAAAAAGTTGCTGTATTTTGTGGAAAACTTAGTGGAAGCCTTCGGTATAAACGCGGCTTTATGCGTTATAAAGAATGGTGCATGTTTAGATCTGTGAGAGTAACTAGCAACGACATACGTACAGGGTCTTTGATTATATTTACGTGGCATCTGGAGCCTATATTTTTAAAGATAGAAAAAATGTTTTTTCATAAAAATTGTGGTTTTTCCTTATTATCTTATGAAATTATCAGTAAAAAAATATCGCATTAAAAAAATGAAAAAATATGAACAACTTCAACTTTTTTAACTGGAACACCCTGTATGTTATGGGCTAAAACGAAAGATCTTTTTTATGATTTTAAATATATATACATTGATGATATTTAAGTAAACAGGTTGTGAGATATTTTAGCTTAAATTATAAATAAATTGAAAAAAAATCATATTAGTATCAGGAAAGCCATGAAAACAATCAAATTGTTATGATAAATTTGACGTCTTGATATTGTTAAAGGTTAAAGTTTATTATTTAAACTATTAGAATAATTTACTTGATGGGCTATTTAGAAAAACAAAAAAATGCTACTGTGCGTCTTTTTAATGGCAACAATAATAATGTGACGACAGTGCAAAGCAAATATCACTTATTATATCCTTAATAACGGGTACCACTATAGACACTATTAGGTAAGTTTAGTGACCGGAATAGCTTAAAAATAAAGAAAAGGACTGCAGCACGAAATGAAAACAAAGATTTTAGAAAATCCTGAAATATATATCAATCTTGGATGCGGCATCTAAACTTAATAAAACAGATTATTAAATTTATTTTACTTTAAAAATTTTAAATTTCATCCTTATAAATTAATGTCCGTTCAGAATCTTTCTGAACACACATGCAGAACTGACCTGAGTATGCACTGGAAATAGCTAGGCTTATGCGGCAAAAAAAACTCTTACCAAATTTAGCAACATAACAATTTTATTGTTTCCATGGCTTTCTTGATACTAATATAGTTTTCTTTTCAATTTATTTAAAATTTAAGCTAAAATTATTTAAAAACAGTTCACTCAAATATCATAATATATATATATATATATATATATATATATATATATATATATATATATATATATATATATATATATATATATATATATATATATATATATATATATATATATATATATATATATATATATATATATATATATATATATATATATATATATATATATATATATATATATATATATATATAAAAAAAAAAAAAAAAAAAAAAAAATATATATATATATTTGAAATCAGAAAAAAGATATTTCGTTGTAGCCCATAATATATAGTTGCTTTTAAAAAAGTTGAAGTTGCTCATATTTTTTCCTTTTTTTTATGCAATATTTTTTTACTAATAATTTCAAAAGATAATATGGAAAAAAACTTACAATTTTTATATTAAACATTTTTTTTCTTTCTTTAAAAATAAAGGCTCTATATGCCACGTAAATATAATCAAAGACCCTGGAGTGATTTAGACACTCAACCAATTAGATTTGACAATCTTAAGTTTAAATGCAACGTTTTTATATATCATAAAATGCCTAGTTTATTGAAGAAAAAACCCTAAATGCATTATGGTAATAAAAAGATAAACAATTTAGTAATGATATGATGATAACCAGAACAACTATTTGTTTACAGATGGTTATTTGAAATAAAAGCTATATATTTTTAATTCTAATAATTTTTAAAGATTTCATTAATGAAAGCGTTTTGTTTGTAGGATATATGTAAAATGTTAAAATTATCGTCAAATTAGTAAATACGCTCTATAATATAATTTCTTTAAATAAATAAAATTATAAAAAAGGGTTAAATTTATTAAAGACATTTGCATTCAATAATGGGTATTTAGTACGAACAGTAGCTGCAATTAAAAAAAATAAACACGAAACAAATAAATTTATTTATTCTGTAAATAAAAAAGTAAAAAACAATTTCAACATGATGAGGCATTACTTATACTTCTTAAAGGATAAGGTAGTTTCAAGTAGGTTTTTTATTTTGAAAACTCCACAATTGCTGAGGTCTAAGTACTAACTTAACATGGATGTCTTAAGTGTGGTAAGGGAAGTTTATTAACATGGCACATAAATATTTGGAGATTTGATTGATTGACTAAGCGTAACGGATAAGCATTGGTAGACTTTTTCGCAACAGCAAGGCAAAAAACTGTACCAGATTTTTGGCGCTCCCATTCAAGGCTAGTTTAAGGTCTTGTGAAAATGATATTTTCTTTTATTGACTTATACTTCTTTTTCAAATCAGACTTGTAGGCCGGCTAAAGGAATTAAATATTAAAGTGGAGGCTACTAGATCGTTGATATAAAGAAGAAACAGAGTTGGTGCTAATACTGAGCTCTGGGATACCCCAGCAGTAATTTGGTAAAAGCTGGAAAAATGGACATTTACTATTAGTTATTATATACGTCAATAAAAAAAACTGGAGAGCCAAGAACAAGAGCTAGGTAAAAGACCGTATTAAGAAAGTTTGTTAACAAGCCCACCTGATTAAAAGCTCTGGATATGTCAAAAGCAACGATTTAGAATTTACCAAGAAACTTAAAGAACTTGTTCCAGGTGTGTGAGACAAAGAAAGAAAATTTTCTGTGGATCTTCTGTGACGGAATCACATGGTGTTAATAATACAATAAGTAGAATGGCTAGACATATTAAAAACAAGCAAGAAAACTAATGTTGGGCATATCTGCTAAACTATGCTTTACATTCGATAACGTTGGCTAAACGGAACCTAAATTTTAAACCAACGTAGGAAAACATAAACAAGATATTTAAAAAAATTGGGTAATTTCAAGATATATTATAGATGGAAATTTTTAGAGCAATTAAAAAAATTATCCTATATAAGGTAAAAAAATCCCCTAATACTGATAGAATAAATAACATTTTAAGCAACCAACTGCAAGCAATAGTTTACCATTGCTTAATAAATTTATTATTAGATACTATAATGTATTCAGGCATTGTATATTTTAATAAACTACACTCATGGACAAAAATATCGAATAATCTTGAATTTGCTATAAGACGCAATGCTATTTGTCTGTACCAAAAATATTTATATTACCACTTAAAAAATTATCAAACAATGTGCTAAAATGTAATGTGTTAAAAGAGGACAATTTTACAGTTGTGTATAATTACAACATTTATTGGGTTACTGATAAACCCCACAGAGTGTTACACATTTTTAAATCAATAACGGCCGTTAAAGTTACCATTGCATTCCTTTTCTTAAAAACTTTCTACATTCTGTGGGGTTTATCAATAACACAACAAATGTTTTAATGATACAACACTGTGAGACTGTCCTCTTTAAACACTTTACATTTTGGATTATTTGATATTTTTGTCCATGAGTGGAGGTATTTTAATGAAAAATAAAAAGGCCCCATACTGTCATTTGTACTGATAAAGCTGCAGTGAAGTTAAAACATTTCTGCATCTAAGATATATAGTATTTTATTAAATTAGTTAAAGTCCACCACTGTGGTTTTTCTTAACATAAAGTTTAATATAATTGGGCTTAAAATGGGACAACCCATGTTATTGAAAGCAATGATGTTTTTTAATCATAGATCTTTTAAAAAATTTTATTATTTGTTGGAATAATAAATAACAGATAGGGTAAAAATCTTGTATTTTCTGTCAAAAAAAGATATTTTAAAAATATAAAAAACACTAAAAAACAACTAAATAAATATAAAATTAAACGGCCAAGTACATGGCATATAAATTTAATCTTGAACACTTAAATTTATTAATAAAAAAAAATAACGTTTTTATGTAACGTACACCTATATATGTAATTAGTTATTTATTTTTCTTTAAAGAAAACACTTAACTAAATAATACAATCCAATACTATGGTCAATATTATAAATAACCTATCAAAACTCTTTATACCACTTAAAGTAATGAACGTTTTTTATTGGACTCTTATTTGAACTTTGTATTAGAGTTTTTCATTAAATTGATAGATATTTTCACAGTGCATTCATCGTAAATAATGGAAAATAAATGACTGCTGGGGACTATAAATACTTAGACACATAATAATGTTCTACCTTTTAAAAGGATAAAAGGTTTATTCGAAATTGAATATCCATTAAGATGGTTAAAAAATAACAAATGTTGATTTAAAAGCAACTAACTAATTAAACACCGTTCCTATTAACCTACGATTTAATAGTACCTCTGGGGACTGAAATTTTAAGTTTTTGATATTGTTGAACGATTTTAATTTGAGAGTGACGTAAACAGAAGAAACGACAAATTTTCCACAAAGACCTTAAATTTCTAAAATGTTTAAAAAATTAAAAAAAAATAAGTTACTAGAAAAATCTAATTCAAAAAACTAAATATACTGACCAAAAGTTGTCCAAATTAGAAGATGTGTTTTTTATGAAGCTAAAAATAGGCAAGGCTTATTACAAAGTAAATTATTACGTGTTCTTTAAGGATCTGACTAGTTTGGACGAATTTAATATTTTTTATACATTTACCCTTATTTAATATTTATTTTTATTTTTTAATAAAGTAATTTTTGTATTAGCTTCAATTATATTGTAATAAATCTTTCGTTACCGCGTAAATATGCTAAGTGCAATTGAAAAAGGTCAGAAGTAAAAACATTCAATAAGAGATAATTTAGTATCGCTTTTTTTCGTTTCCGCATTTTTAGAGGAAAAATTCATTTTAAAAATAATAGATATTTTAACTTTAATTGTTTATGGGATTTACACTTCAAGAAGATAATTCATATCTTCAAACAAATGTTGTTAGATTTACATAGTGAATGAGAATAAAAAATCTAATAATTTATACTTTTTCTAAAGGAAATATGTTAAAAAGATTTGAGGGACCGTTTATATTTAAATAAAGAAAACATAATTCTTAATTAAAATGCTTTAAATCTTTTTAAATCTTTCCCATAGATTTATATATATATATATATATATATATATATATATATATATATATATATATATATATATATATATATATATATATATATATATATATTCATATATAAAATATATATATATATATATATATATATATATATATATATATATATATATATATATATATATATATATATATATATATATATATATATTTTATATATAATATATAAAAATATATATATATAATATATATATATATATATATATATATATATATATATTTATATAAAATTTATATGAGTATATACACTTTGAACAAACAAGTGACAAATTAAAAGCTTTTGGTCAAAAAGCATTGTTTCATGGTGGAATCCCCTTCTACCGACCCAAGAAAAAGAGGGGAATACCTCGGCCGCACTGCGACTAGACACATACACACACACTAATCAGTCAGTATCTACCGAACGCCGGACGTTGAAGTATTGGTTGTCCACGCATTTTTTTGGAATTTTTTTACAATATTTTCGTCATTTTAATCACTGTTGTATTTTTTTATCAGACTTAAGCCTAAAAATAAAATAATAACTGCTATTCTAAAACAAAACTTATAAACATTCTTAAAAATTAATGAAATCGATAGTTATCCTAATAATAAAATAATATTTTTAAAAAATAAACTGCTCGAAGACATTGCTCTGCTGAGCTTTGCAATAACCAAGCCGATTATAAAACTCCGTCCTAACATTCGACAATACCTCCGGTGTAATGGAGTTAGTAATGTCGAATATTTTTGCCCTTAACTCAACTAAATGTGCAGGCTTCTCATGTGGATATCTGTAAATTGGTTAAGTTAATTGGCCCAAACAAAAGTCAAGAGGAGTCAAATCCGGTTAGTGTTAAATACCTGAACTGGCCTTGCGTTATGAGCAGGACGGCCATCCTGCTGAAACCAAATTTCCTCGAAATTAACATTTAAGTTTCGCACATCTGTTATAATTTCCTCTTGCAGCATTTGCAAATATTTTTGCCCATTTAAATTGCCTTTAATGACAAAAGGTCTACAATGTTGTCGCCCAAAATACCCGCCCAAACGTTTAATTTTTGGGGGTATTGTGTCCGTACAGGCGCACTTAAATGTTTATTTTCCCGTGACCAATATCTGGCGACTGCAGGATTATGATAACCATTAAGAGAAAATGATGATTCATCTGTAATCAGAATATTTTTTAAAAAATTGTCATTTTCATCAATTTTCCTTCTCATGGTCTCACAAAACTCCATTCGCCTGATATAATCATCTGGAATAATTTCTTGAGTAGTTCTAGTTTTGTAGCATTTATACTTATGCTTTTTTAAAACATGTCTTACTGTGCGGTCTGAAATGCCAATTTTTTGGGAAATTTGGATGCTGGAGCATGGCTCATTTGCTTCCACAAGAGCACATACATTTTTGCCCCTTTCGACTCTTTCTTCAGAAATAGGACATAGGGCTTCATGGTCTTCGTGATAGCATTTACCACATTGGTTAATGCACTCGGAACGATTAAAAATATTTAAAATTGTTTGGCGAGATGGGACCTGTTGGCCAGGGCATGTAAAAGCAAATTGCTTAACAACTTCATCGGCACTTTTATCTTTGATATACCATAAAATAATACTCATTTTTTGCTTACGCGAATATTTTTTTTTAAGTAGCAAAATATTATTTTTTCAACGCAAAAGCCTTTAAGAAAATGAGCTTAGCCGCTTAGTCGTCTTAATAGCGATGCAAGTGAACGCGACAGGCAATGTTGCCAACCAGTAAAAAAAAAATATTTATGTTGTCTTGCTCGATAAAATAATAAATACATATAATTTAAATAATGAAGTATCTTTATCCATTCCAACCATTGCTAAGATCAAAACTTTTTATTAAATAAAACATTTTATAAAATGATGATGATTTTTGGAACATTTCTAAACTTGCTTATAAATATTATATGACATGATAACACTGTCGACAATATCCTAACGAATCGTGGTGCCGTCGGTCATCGTTGTATTTGGAAGGGGAATAGGGAAAATTGTTGTCGTTCTCCTTTCAATCTGGCGTTATACCGTATAAATTCTACTCTATTACGTTAAAATTGGCTCACAAGCCCTTGCCTGGCCAATCCTGTATATATTTATATTACTAATCATAATTTTTGCTTACAACTTAACTTACATATTTATATTATTTATTATTTTTAACCTAAAATAGACATAGAGAAAACAGTAAAAAAATAATCCTTGGATGTATAAAAAAACATGTTCCTAAAGCCTGGATATAAAATTTATCCTTTATTATGTTTGAATTGTTTTGGTGTATGTATCAAAACAATATATGACAAATAATACTGGTCCTTTATAAAAGGTCATTTTTAAAACTCAACCTAACAAAGTGATTAAAGTCTTTTAGGTTACGTATGAAAATTATCAAATACCATACAATGTATAAGTATTGAAATGTTTCTAATTCGGTTACTGCTGTTTTACCTTAAAGGTTTTCAGTAATTTTTATTTTCCTAAATTGCTGTTAAAATAAAAGAGATTTATTTTAAAGTGGCACAGTTTGTTTTACTTCTTAATTTATAAACAAACCTATCGTTCTGTGTTTAGATTACTATTACGGTTTAATTTTATTAAGTCTATTAAATCAGAAATAATATAAGTAAAAGTTTATTTATCCTGTCAAATTTAGTGTCTTTTATATTAAGATAGTGATTCATTTTTACTGCGGTGTCTGAAAATGTGCCGAAAATGTAATAGTTGTAATCGGAAATGGCTTAAACATTTAACTTGGTTAAACTAAAGTTAACTAGGTATATATTAAAAATGTTTTTTAGTAAATATGTAGTACCAATGTTGCGGTTTATTTTTGAAAAAAGACAAGATTACGGCTAAAGAAATAAGCTATGCAAGGTGGGATTTCTCCGTGGTTTTTGGTATATTTTGATTAATAGGATCCTTAACTTTTGCTCACTTATTTTAGCAATTACCACTTTAATTTTTAACAAATTTTGTGTTACTAAATGTAAAAAAATGACACTGTAGTTTTCTTTAACTTTGTGATATGCTTGAAGAAAATGTTCAGATATTTAGTTTTTTCTTACATGTTGTGTAATATGCCGTATGCTTTGCCGTTTAGCACAACACTATTTTTAAAAGACATTTCGTAGTTATTTTATTTTCAGTGGATCCAAATTGATAAGGTATAAAGTATTGTTAGGTTTAAAATAGAAACATTTTTTGGTTCTTAAGAAAAGTATTACCTTTACAAGAAAGTAATTTTAACCCTAATTAGGTAAAAGTATTAAAAGTTTTCAGAAACTAAAATTATATAACGAAATTGACAATTAGTATTTTTAAATAGTTAAACGTCCATTGGCGTATCACAAGAAATTTGTGTATATTTACTTAATTCGTAGTGTCTTATTTAGCAATCGTCAATATACAGAACATCCAAACCTTAATTTGCACCTATTGGGTTGCAGTTTATATTTAGCCGATACCAGAGTATATCGTCAACTACTTATGGTGCTAAGGCGTAAAGAATTACGTTTCCCATTTATATATTTTTAACATTTTTGTTACAGAGGTCGTCCTAATGTATTTATACATTTAGAATTAATCTCTGCTACAGAAATGTAGGATATATATGCTTTGTAATGATTTATGGACGTATTTCTGGTAGCATCACCTAATCATCATGACGCTAAATGCCGCAGGGTCTGTTATTTACACTTTTTTTAACGCATATTTGTGCCATTTTCTACCGTGCATTCCATATGTTATATTTTTTCCCCATCTCTTCGGATACAACAATTAATTACTTTTGCTAAAAGATCAAGATATACTCAGATCGTCCGTGTCAAACATACAAAACGACGACGCAGAAAGGAAACACTCAGTCACCATAATTGTGATTTTAGTTCTTTTTTATTATGCACATGCATGGGAATGCTAATAATTTTTTTCATCATCAATCTGTTAATTACTAAAATGTCATAAAAGTAAAGTGTCTGTATGTAGGCAATCTGGATGAATCGCATATGTAGGCTAGTGTATGTACACGCGTACATATCTTATAAGGCCCCTACAGACGGACGTTTTTGTACGCGTTTATGTACGTGCATTCAAAAACGCACAAACCAAAACCTGTACTAGCACTGCCTACAGACGCACCTACAAATTCGTAGTTTTTGAGCGACGTTCAAGGAAGTGGTTGATTTAGTATTGGCAGCAGTTGCGTGCACTGCTGTAATTTTAATAAAAATAAAAAAAAGAAAAACCGCGTCGCATTTTTTATAAAAACTGGCTTTTACGGCAAAAGTTTTTCCACATAAACCTATTGGCATAACTGACATTACAACCAGATGATTGGCGCAACTATCTTAGAATGGACAAAGGTACTTATTTACAATTACTGAACATGTTTACTCCATTACTTAAACGTCAAGACACAAATCTGTATGTTCTGGTCACGAACAAGCAGAAGTTGATTATAGTATCACAGTGAAGGAACATACACTTGATCGGCTCCTGTACCACTTCTCAGGGAGGCCAAAACATTTTTATATTTCCTGCGAAAACCTCCCCAAAAACTGTTGATTTTAGTTATAACCGAAGCTTTAGTTGCGTTTGGCTGAACAATCTGTCACTTCTTGACCAGTATTGAGTAGGCCTTATTTTTTTATATTTTTGTCCAAATACTGCTTTGATTTTACTTACCACAGACAGGGAAGTTCCTTGTATAAGTCAATACATTCCCGCGGGAATTTGGGGGACAGTGTTCTACAATCGGACATTTCTACAAAAAAAACAAATTAACAAATTTAAGTTAATTTAACAAAGAAACACTACAACTACCTGAACAGCTAACGCTACTGATGTACGACGCACAATTTATATCCACACGTTGATTTTTTTGCGTGCGCAGACAAAATTTTTGTCGTCGCCAAAAATCGTGAGCGTCGTTCAAAATTATTGCGCACTCAAAATCCTGACGTTTTTATGCATACACATTCTGGTTTTTGTATGTGCGTTTTTGAATGCACGCACATAAACGCGTACAAAAACGTCCCTAGGGGCCTATAAGATGAACGTGTGTCTATTACCGGCTGTAGACAAATAAAACAGACATGTTAGATAAAACATTTCTTTTATGTAAAATCAAAATGTAGTCAAAATTGTAACGTTAAATTATTACAAATAATTAATGGGTACAAAAGTTAAGTATGTACCGACTCTTGGAGATATTAGTTCTTAGAAAACTCAAGATATTCACTTTGACGATACGTTATTCAAAATGGATGTCCCTAAAATCAGTGTTAAGACGCCCAACTAGCAAATGTATTTTATAATTTTAATTTTCTACAAGTTTTTGTTTTATTATTGTTTTATTAATGCTTCCAAGATGTTAATTAATTATATTGCAGTTGTGGATAACACTATATGGTTGCCTGCAACTAACATGTTTTACTATTTTATCATTAAAACGTTTCTACTACAATATTAAAAAATATCTAATAAAGCAGTTACAAAATAATTATAAATATATTTTCATGACTAAGCTATAAAACAACTTAATCTACAAATTTAAATTGTCTTGTAACGCCTTTGTAAGAGTCTTTTGCAGCATATTAATACCGTTATAAAAACTTATAAAAATTATTTTATTGTATTAGTTGGCAATCTTATAAAATACTTTTTCTAAAGTTGTATTTAGGACTATTTCATTTTTAGGAGTAAATTGTTGCTTCAGAGTTTGCTATATAATTATTTTATAAATATGCAGTCTGCTGTAGATTGGAAACAGGAACAAAATGATTACATAATTAAATTGTTTTTCTTTAAATATAATTATTGCGGCTACCTACGCAATAAAACACATTTGCTATAATACACACAACCAAACTTATATGGAATCATCTATTATTTTTCATTATTTTTGAGATGTATGAACATTTTTGGTTTATAAATAAAACTCTGTCCTTCCCAATGACTTTTAATGCAAAAAAAACTCATATATCAATAATACAAATTATTAAGGTTACAAAATAAACACATCAGTATTTTTGTTGGTTTCAGAATAGAAATAAGATTTAAAATTTTATTGGTCAAAAAGCAAAAACAAAAATAAAATTGGTTATTTCAATAATCCGTGTTGCCACCTCTATTCCTTATGCAAGCTTCAATTCGCGTTGGCATGATTCTTATTAAATTGTCAACACTGTCTTGGGGATGTATTCCATTCTACTAACGCTGCGTCAATAAGCGGCGACATTTCCTGGATTGTTTTGACGTGCTCAATCCTTCTTGAGCTGGTCCCACAGGTGTTCGATAGGATTTAGGTCTGGTGAACATGCAGACCATCCGTGACACCTCTTCGACATTCTCGAGCCACTCTATGGCCGGGGGGGGTGCATTATCGTGCATGAAGATAAAATTATCCCCAATTGCAGCTCTCCAAAGCCAACGATTAGTTCTAGCACTAAATCAACATACCTCCACCGTTAAAGTTTGTTGAAGTGGTAACAATGGAGTTTTTGTTCCAGCATAATCCTCCCAGAACATTATAGTTCCTCCTTTATATCTTGGGACAGATTTGGCAGCCTGGAGTCTCGCTCGTCTTCCTGGAGCTCGAGAACCCCAATTAGGTCTTGATCTTAGGCCAATTCGTCTCATCCGAAAAAGAATATTTTGAATTCTCAATTGTCCAGTTTCGTTTGATGTCCCAATTTGCCGGCAATTTTATTTTGCCTAGATAACTGGGGACCCGAAACCCTTTCCCTGTACAACCCTCGAGCGCGAAGTCTTTTTCTAATGGTTTCAATTGAAACGTTTACACCTGTAGCTTCCCGAAGTTGTCGTTTGCAGCTCTGGATGAAACACTGATTTCTTCTAGCAATTTGGCCACAAAGGTCCTGTTGTTCAGTTGTGACTCTCTGACGACTTTTTCGGGTTTTTTGAGAGTTCCTAGTTCCAAGTACCGGATGTGTTTTTGATACAGCCCTGAACGCCTACTATCTCTGCTACGTCTCTTTGGGGCATTCCTTGTTCAATAAGAGCAATAATTCTTCCTCTGCACATTGGAGTCCAACAAAGGCTTTTGTTTTTTTAAATAAACCCAAAGAATGAGTGATTTACTCTGCCAAAATTAGAAAAATAATAAATCGTGGCAGTCGTTTCTCCTTTTTTATCAGATTTGTTTACAACAAAAGCCTTATCTTAAAGTTGATACCAAATTTTTCCTTACAAAAAATTAAGTCAGAAATAGAGGGTGATTCCAATAAATTTTGGTGTGATATTTGCATTAAATGTGGGGTTTTGTTTTCCTATATTTATACCTGGGCTTTGTTTTTTTATAAAATATTTATAGCGATTAATAGCGCAGAAGCAGAAATTTAAAATGTCAGATATAGGACAAAAAAAAAAAAAAAAAGGATGGTTTTAGTAAGATTAAAAAAATTATAAAAAATAAAAAAAGAACTAATAGTAACGGGGGACATAAAACACACCCAAAAGGAAAATCAGAACGGGAAAAAACAAAAATTTTTTTTAAAAAATCAGTTTAAAGGCCTTTTTTTTTTTTAATTTACCAAGAGCTCTATTTTAAAAAAAAGAACTCTAACAAAATTTCCGCAAGATCCGGGCCTTTTTAATAGATGATCGTCGTGAAAAAGTTAAAGATCAAAGAATTTAAAAGGTACATTTGCTTTAAGAATGCCTGTGACAATACAAAATTTTCTCTAAGCACTGATCTGTACTGTTAACTAAAAAAATCTCATTGTTGTAAATTTTAAAAAGTAGCCTTACAATTTAATTCCCAAAATGCTTGCTAAAAACAAAAAGTATTTTATAGAAGGCAGCCTTTTAAAAAAATTTCCATGCACTAGTTTGAACCTAATAAGACTTTAAAGTTAAAAAATTATCATATTTTGTTGTTAATGACATTAAAAAAACGTGCTAATTAAAAAAATTTATTATAATTAAAATAATCTGACAAATTAAGTTAAAATGACTTAATTTCCCCAAAAGTATTTAATAGAAAAAAATTTTTTTTTAGAAATGATCGGTAAACAGAAACCCCCTAAAATTTGTTGAAAACATGAATATAATATCGAAAATTTTCCCTTCGCACAAAAATTTTAGTCCAGTTTTAAACGAAGATCCATATTACTTGGTTTTCTGTGTTTTTTTGAGATTTTTTTATTGTCATTTTTTTTTTGTTAAAAGATTTTTGGGGGATTTAAAAAAAATATTTTAAAAAAAACCCAAAATTTATTTTATTTTTTTCCCGTTGCATTTTTTCTTAAAAATCTGTCATAAAAATTTTTGAAAATATTATTTAGTGCTATTAAAAAAAAGTTTTAAAAAAACAGTTCTTTAATCCTTTTTTTAATACTTTTAGGGTTAACCAAAATGTTTATATAAATGTTTTTAATTATTTCAATAACCATTACAAAATATTTATGGGGGCTGAATATTTTTTAAAAAGGTGCCCATTTATAAGTGCTGCAAAAACATTATAAAAATGTTTCCGAGAAAAATAATGTTTTATAAAATTTGTGTCGGAAACATTTCTAGGACTTTTATAAAACACTAAATTGCTAGTTGGGATATTATTTATCTATATCTTAAACTATTATCTTATAGAAAGCATCATCTATTTATTTTTGTGTAAATTAAAATACTGACCTTTTAATTTAAAATAAATTAATATTTTGCTTAATTTAAATAACTAAAATAAACACCCACCGGTAACCAAAACACAATATTAATGATATGTGACAAATCTACCCTATATTTAACTATACTCTAACTTTGGGTGTTATTAAACTAAGTAACTAAGTTAATCTGGCCTTTGCCAAAGGTAGCCTTCCTCGAAATCACGACACTGGATAATTAATTTAATGGGTATTCAAGAGGGATGGGGCTTATTATTTATTAATACGGAATAACACGCACGCGGATGGGCGTGAAGGGTAATTTGTTTTACATTTTTTTATTTTGTTATGGATCCTATTTGTTTGTATACCTAGAAAGTCAAAAATATTTTTTGTTTTTATACAGAATTTTTTAAAAAATTTTGTACAAATAATGTTTTTTGTTTAAGAAAGTCCAAATTTTAAGGTTAAAGTATTATGCAACAAGACAATTACATTTGTATGCCCAGTCCTTGGTTAAAATAGTACCAGTACTATATACTCGCTTTCAATGTGGCTGCAGGCCAGTTTAATATTCCCGGATACTTTTTTTTTGGGTCTTTAGAATTATTAAAGTATATATTTTTTGGTCAATATTTTTTTTTTTTAAAGGAATGGACCATAACGGGGATTCTGGCCTCGAATTTTTTTTTTTTTTTTTTTAATTTGAGTATATTTTTTCTTAGATCAATAGGAGCTTTTTTTAAATGGGATTTTTTTGTGAAGGCTTATGGGGTTAAAAAATCATTTTGAGAAGTTGAAGCTTAACTGTTTATTAATTCCAATATCATAAAAACAGTAAAATTTCGTCCAAAAACGAAATAGTATTTTATATTTTTTTTTGGGGTTAAAATAATCTGATTTAAATTTAACATTTAAAAACCGTATCGAATAAAGTATGTGGATTATGCCAAGTAAAATATTAATATCGTGATATACTTGTATATATTTTCAAAATGTATACATTTATGACAGTTTATTAAGGTAAATATAAGGTAAAATATTTTGGTTTATTATCTCAAATATAAAAATTTAAAATTAAAGTTTTTTTTTTTTTTTTTTCCCAAAGGATTTTGTAACATAAAAGGTACATAGTTTAAAAATCTGCACATTTTTCTAATTTTTAACAAAGTTATAATAAAATTGTACCCATAATTAAAAATTTTTTTGTGTACATCACAGAGTAAAGTATTGGGTTTTCATTCATCATGTCTTCGCATTTACCTTTTTTTTGGGATAAGTCATATTTTCATTAAAGTATTTTTTTGGAAAGGGGAACACTTTTTATTTTGAAATTTTATTTTATTTAATTCTACATCAAAAATAAAAAAACAAAACAAATAGTTTCCTTTTAAGATAATTGAAATAATAAAGAACTAAATGTTTGGGGCCACCTAACGGGGATTCGGTTCCCCCAATTTTTTTTTTTTTTTAATTTATATGTTGTTTGTTAGGTAAGGGGGAACACTTTTTGGACTTCCCCGGAAATCCGAAACCTGGTGAATGAAACCCCTAAATTTCACCCTGGGGTTTTACACAAAAATTATTTTAGTTATAAAATTTTAATTTTATTATTCCTTTTTTTAAAAAATTCCAAAAAATTTTCAAATTTTAAAACTATGTACCTTTTATGTATAAAATTTCCTTTGAAAAAAAAAAAAATTTAATTTTAAATATTCTTTATTTGGGACAATCAAACAAAATATTTTAAAAATTTTAAAAAATTCGGAAATTTAAATTCTAAAGACATACAGTATATCACGATATTTTTTTTTTGGCATGATCAATATTATTTATTTGATACTGGACCCCCCATGTGAAAATGTTAAATCAAAATATTTTAACTCTTAAAAAATATATAAAATATTATTCCGTTGGATTTAGACAAAATTTCACTCTACGTTTATAATGGAATTAATAAACAGTTAAGCTTCAACTTCTCAGTGGTTTTTTTAGGCCAACTACAGGCCTGCACAGCCTGTCAGCATGACTCAGGTAATAAACAAGAATTATACTTGTGAATCATATGTGGAGACCTAGAAGACATTAAGATGCGACCAAATAATGCCCAATTAATAAATATTAGTTTTGTTGTTTTATCACGTAATTACCTTACCGATATTACAACAATAAATGTCCTATAACGACATTTCTTTTAACGTTTTTTTAAATAAAGTTGGCTTAAAAAAGATTGTATTGTGTCTAATTTACTTAATTTTTCACACAGATTATGCCTTTTTATTGACAAAATACTTCCTTATTTAAAAAATAAAAATCGTGTTTCTGAAATGATATAGCTACATTTTCCCAGTTTAACACGACATAACCTGAATGTACCCTACTTACTTTCATATATAAAATTTAAAAAGTAAATCACATTTTTTTCTGTTATCTTTTAATTTTGGTGTTATTTTTAAATTTTAGGGGATTTAAAAATTTATTTGTCAAATGTGGTTACCCCTATAAAAATTTTTTAGTAATTTAGTCTGTCATCTTTTTTTACCAAAGCCAAAACCTAATAAATAAAAAAAGATATAAAATAATTTATGGAGTTATATTTTTTAAATGTTGTTGGCCGACTAAATCTACCTGTTTAAATTTACAATTAAAAAAAAAATAAAAATAATTAGTTATCTGAGACCTAAGTAAGTATTAATGACTTAGATATTTGCAACTGAGCACGTGTATTACCTGGCTTGGTATGACTTCATATCACACGAAATCCAGTGGTACGTGGACTACTTTTATAAAAAAAAAAACGAAATCAAAACCCTCCGATAATTGAACCTTTCCCAGGTACACCCTATGCGCAGCACAGGCATGGTTTATTTTGTAAAACGTGGTTTGAGCCAGAGTGGCGCATATTAAACCCATTCCACTGCCAGATTCTTTTAAACCCCTTTTTAAGGCCCCGTTTTGTTAGCAACACAGTTTCGTGAATCGGGGCCCTTTTCTTTTGTCAGTGTCATCATTTTTTTTAGTTTCTAAGAAAATGAAAATTTAAAAATTAAAATTGGGTTAGGAGTTTTCCTTTGTTAAAATGATCCTATTTTTAAAAAATTAAGATAGAATTCCCCTTTAATTTCATTCGTTTTACTTTTGCTTTCTTTTGCAAAATAGGTGCAACGGATAAATCTTTTTTATCCCCGATTCAGATTGTAAATTGAGAAGCTGCTGGCTTGGTTTCATCTTAAATACTGGGAGAAGTAATGAAGATTTAGGTATGAGTCATAGGTGTGGGCTGTGTGCTTGGGCTGGGTTTCGGTCACACGTGGGCTACACATAGGCTGGGTTCAATTTGCGGCGGGCCTAACTCCCTCTCGCGTTGAAACACCGCATTTAGTCAGATCCGCAAAGTTATCTTGGGAGTGGTTAGTAGTCGGCAATGACCATATTCTATCGTGTAAAGTTCGAATTTCACGTTACATTAATAAGGGATAGTTTGAAGGTAGTAATTTTTTAACATGTTCGTGGTGGTACTACTGCGTTGTCTAAAAATTGCCGTGAAATGCAATTTCCACATGTTTTGGTACTTAAACACTGGAGACGAAACCATGAAAAAATGGATTTATTATTTAAAACCAGACACTTACGCTATCTTGTTCTAAGGTTCCATACAAGCATTTATGAGCTATAGTAAAGATAAAAAACATCATTCATCTGGTTTATTCTGGTTAACTTCTCTGTAGATGAAATTGTTAGTATATTGTATGGACAAATGGATATAAAAATTGCTTACTGCTTAACGCTACAAAATATTTAACTTAAAGTAATTATACAGGATGTCCCAGAAGTAAGGGGACATTATTACATCTAAAGGGGCGCAATTAAGAATACTAATCGACATGTCCGAGCATATTTCCGAAAAAAAACCTTGTTTAATTTACTGAATTTATTCCAATTTAGAGACTTGCACTGTATATACAGGGTGTCCCAAAAGTAATAGGACACAGAGCCACAGCAGATTCATTAGGTCAAAATAAAACAACTAATGTAAACGTGCCTTATCCCAAAGTCTAATAATAACTAAGATACAGGGTGTCAAACTTTTAATTTTGTTTTTGTTTTTTTCGTAATAATTTTTTAACAAAATGACATAGCGGTACAAAAGTGGGGATTTGGGGGTTTTTTACGGCGAGAAATTTAAATTCGTCCAAATTTTTGATGTTGCTGGTAGAGGGCGCCAGCTGCGGCCTACCCCACTTGTTTTAGATGCCATAACTTTTTTTAAGCTTAGTATATTGACCTGTTTATTAAAAAATAAGTTACTATAAGTTAGGTTAAGTGAGGAAGTTCGCTTCAACTTCGCCTTTTTTAAATATTTTCTTTATTTGCAATAAAGTCAGTTTATTATTATTATTATTAATATTATTAAAATCTTTTGCGTAAAAAATGTGTACTTCATTTAAGTGTCTAGGAGCAACTGTTTTCGAGATAAACACACTATAAAGGACCCCGCAACTTTCCTATGGAAAATGTTTTCAAACTTTGCGAAGTAATATTATTTAACACGTTGATCAAAAGTCTCCACGGGAACAAAACCCAAAAATCCCTCTAACTCCCCCAAAATCAGCCTTAAGGGTCACTAGGGATTTGAAGACTTTTGAAGGTGATTTTGGGGGGGTTAGAGGGATTTTTAGGTTTTGTGCCCATAGAGACTTTTGATCAGCGTCTTAATAACTATTACATTGCAAAGTTTGAAAACAATTGGCCGAAACCCATTTTTCATAGGAAAATTACAGGGTCCTTTAAAGTGCCTTTATCTCGAGAAAACAGTTGCTCCTAGAGACCTAAATGAAGTATACATTTTTGACGCAGACGGAATTATAGTAACTTCTGTTTTAATTAACAGGTCAAGATACTAAGCTTAAAAAAAGTTATGTCATTTAAAACAAGTGGGGTAGGTCGTAGGTGGCGCCCTCTATCAGTAACATCAAAAGTATGTTTAGTCTGTTTTATTTGGGTTACTCGCCTTTCTACTTTTTGGGAAATGGAACCCTCTTGAAAAACATGGATCCGCCACAAAACTATAGAACATATTTATCAAAAGTATGGTCGAATTTAAATTTTTAGCCTCATAAACCCCCAAATCCCTAATTTTGTTCCGCTATGTCATTTAGTTATAAAATTATTATGCAAAAACGAAAACAAAATTAAAAGTTTGACACCCTGTATCTTAGTTATTATCAAGTTTGGAATAAGGAAAGTTTACGTTAATTGCATTATTTCGACCTAAAGGATCTGCTGTTGCTCTGTCTCCCATTACTTCTGGGACACTCTGTATATAATGCTACAGCTAAACGTAGTTACGTGTGTGTACTTGAACAACTCTTTAACAAGACAAGTTAAAATTTAGGTACGTAATATTTTTGTAAGGTAGCTTCGCAAGTAATATAAATTTAAACAAATAATAGAACAAAACCCAATAGCAAGATAATAGTTGTTTAATGGGATTAGTAACCAGGTACTGTAATTCTTAGCTATTAATTTGCTAGTTAAAATTTTTAAACTCTTATATCCGTTTGGGCTTTAGCTTTTTATAAAACTGAGTTAAAACTTTTATTATTCCTAATTAATTTTAAAGCTAATTAGGCTTTTCTTAATTTTATTACATTTTTAGCCATTAAATTTTTGCCCATAATTTATTTTTTGTTTACATAGATATATTTTGAAATGAAATTGCAGTAATTGCATTTTAGAGGTAAATAATTATATTTGTAGATTGGCTTTTATTACTGGGCATATTTGTGAATTATATTTATTTTACCCAGCAAATATAATTGTTTGTTTTTACCGGAAATTTATTTTAAATAAATATCATATCAATAATTTATTATTGTGTTTCGATTGTTAATAAATGACCAAATTTTTGTTAGGAGAGACATTAAGGCGCTCCAAATGTCATACTAAGTAATGATTTATACAACCGGTAATTGTATTAAAAAATATAATAGTTTTATATTTTAACTTAAAATTAAAATAAAAAATACTAGTATTATGTATATGTATATGTGACGAAGAGGAAGAGACAGCCTCTCACATCATATATGAGTGCCCTGCACTTACATACTGGAGAACAAATCAAAACCTCATGGTGGACACTAACCACCAGGAGGCTGGAGACCAGAAAAGAACAGTAATAGGGCTACTACACCTGTCTAAGGTGTCAAACCTTTTTAACTGAAACAAATACACAAGAGATACAACAAGCCCTGTAGGCTGCAGTGTCGAGGCGGACAAAACCTCAACTTGTGTATTTACTTTATCAATCAATCAATCAATCAATCAGTATTAAAAAAGTTTAAAAAATTGGCCACACCGCGCCCGTTTCATCGCGGCGAGTCGGAACGTCAAACGTTTTTTGCGAGGTTTTGCATATTTACACTTTTTTAAATATTCATTTACATACAAATAATAAAAATTACTTCTTGCAATTTATTTTGATATTTAATTTAAAATTAAATTTAAGTAAAAAACAATAAATAATTATTGTTTGGTACATTTTGCACTACGGATGTCATAAATTCAAAACATATCGGCATATTTTTCCGATTTAAGAACAAATAAAAATATCGCGGCCGGGCCGGTAAGCAAAATAAACAACTGAAGTTACTTCACGTACAAGGCTTTTAGGTAGCTCTAATGCCAATTGTTTTTTGGCTTTTTAACTGGGAATTTTTTTTTATTATTTGCAGATTGAAACATTACCCAGGTTATTTTATTACCAAATGAATCTACTGATAAGCGATTAAGACAAAGTTTTCAATTGTTAAGATATTCAAAAATAATTGCTTCTAAAGTTTTAACTTTGACATCGTTTACACAAAAATCTGTCAAGTTTTGACACATATGTCATATAAACTTTTTGACTTGTTTTGAGCTCCAGTATCGAGCATTTAAATTGTGAGCAATAGTTAAACCTGTAATGTAATATATGCATGTAATAACCTAAATAAGCCCCTATTAATGCTAAGTCGCACCTTCTTGCTATTAACTCTAAAACCAATAAATGAAATTTCTATTGGCATTTTTTTTTCTTATAAAAGTCCAATCATATTCTAACAGAATCTTACCTTAACTTAAAAATAGTAAATTTTGTCGAATAAGTGTAACATAAGAACATCTTTTTTATTTTGTTTCTATAATGGGTCGTCTTAATTGTATGCAAACACCTGCCACATAGCTAAACATATGGTTCATGTGTTATTTCAAATACACCGATAGCAGTTTTAACCAAAACTCGAATGTTTCCGACGATTATTTGCTCGATTATCCGTTTCCCTTCTTTTTTGCACGCTTTGGGAAAGCATGGGTCATTAATTCTGTAACTCGTTGCCGTCTCTAGAGGCAGTCTTTTTCGAAATCGACGGGAATGACTTTGTCAGCAGAAAAATCTTTCTTATTGTCTGACTGCATTGGTTTTCACCTTATTTTGTATTGCAAGAAGTAATATTCTGGCTGTTTCTTATTAGATGGACATGTAACATTTTAACCCATAAATTGCAAAATTAAGAAAAATACAAAAAGTAAAGTAAAACTCCAAGACTTGTTAAATTTTAAATTCTTTTTAAGTGTAGATTAAATAAAAACTATTTTTTTGTAGGTAAATGATGAAATTCACCTTCAAATTGAAAAATCAAACAAAATTTGTGGGAAGAAAAGTGATCTCTCATTTAATAAAAATTATGTAAATGGTATCAACGCTTTAAAAAAATTATAAAAATAGCCTAATAAAAAAATTACGAGATAATTTATGGTACAAATTTTAAATAGGTGAATGTTTTAAAACTATTGGCCTTGGTTTGTCTATTTATCAATCCCTAACTTTACAATACCTATATTTTTTTTCTTCCTGAGGAGAGGAAAAAATGCCTTAACGCATACCGCGGTTGATGTTGTGTGACCGCCAGTTATGTGGAACGAATTCAAAATTGTTACTACCGACTGAAAAACCCCTCCTTTACGTCACCAAACACCTGCCACCGGAATCCCCTTTCGCATTGCTGGTGATGTCTTTTTGACTTTCTGTTCTTCTAACAGATTTCTATTTCTTTTGTTTTAATGATTTTTCCAATCGTTCCGTAGACGTTCACCCAGTCAGTTTTTGACGTGCATAGATTTGCCATCATATTTGCTATATTAAATAACAGCCCTGTTTGCTGAAAATATAACATTCTGACCTCTTCCTACCTAGTGCAGACAAATCAGTGGCGGCTCTGGGATTTTCAAGATGTTTTATCTAAAAAATGAGACATGTGTCACACGTTAAATAAATACCAAATGTTAGTGACGTCAAGGAGAACCCATTGATTTAGAAAATTTTTATTTTAGGATTTCCGAAAAAAAGTTGAATCTTTTGTTTGCTCCCCAGAAAAAAATCTAAATTTCAAAAGCAAATACTCTTTTTTTAAATTTGATTAAATTTAATAGTTAAATTCTAAATTTCGCAAAAATATCTGCATTTTTTTTTAAATAGGAGGTATCTGAAATATTTGCATAAGAAAATAGTTGAATGAAAAAATTTCTACTGGCTCTGGTCTTTGGAAAAGCATAGGTAATTTTGTAAAATTTGGGACTTGACAATACAATTTGATCGAATTCACAAAAAAAAATTCAAATAGAAAATTCGCTTTTAAAACAAAGATTTTTCTTTGGGAGGGGTCAAACAAAAATATCAACTATTTTTCACAAATTCCAAAATAAAAATTGTCTTTACCAAAGTGTTCCCCTTGAGGCCAGTAGTATCTGGTATATATTTGGTGTGGGTCTCATGTCTTACTTTTTAGATAAAACATTTTGATAATTCTAGAGTCGCCACTGACGAATACCCTATTTCGTTTGGCATCATCTACGCCGTTGCAGTAGGTACATTCCTTTGTTTCAGCCCTTCTTCTGTCATATAAGTACTTCCTAAAGCACCTATGTCCTAATAATACTAGAGTAAGATAGTAATCAACTTCTCCATGACTGACCCATGTCTGTATTTCTGGTATGAGACTGTTAGTCCAGCGATCCTTTGTTGAGTTTTCCCAGCTGTTCTGCCACCTTTCTATTAAGTTTTGTTTGGCTACATTTGATTCCACTCCTGTGTATTTCGCGTGTTTTTCAGTTATTAGGTATTTTATAGGTGGTATGTCTGCTATGACATGACTCCCACAGCTTCTGTTAAAATAGTGCGGTATGCTCTGCATATCTTTATAGACATAAGCCTCTGGAGTCTAGCTAGTTTTTTTTATTTGTTTCTGATTTACTGTGACTTTGTACCAAACAGGTGCTGCGTACAGCATTTGCGAGTGGACTATAATATCTGTATTGGATTTTAATAAATATACGTAGATAAATATAGCTTAATAACTTTATTTTAATTGACAAATCTTAAATTATAATGACAAAACTAACTTAATTACATCGGGTCTTTTTTTTTAATTCCATTATGTATTTATTTAATAGTCATATCTTTTGGTCAAATGCTTTTTCTTTTTGATCCTAAATGGCTATTTCTGTCTATTCTATTACTATCTTTATCCATGTTTAAAGTTTGTGGCACATCTTCAATGTTTGTAAGATTATCTTCAATGGTTATTCTTAGTTATTGTCTAGTTTCTTTATTTTATCTGATAAAGGTAGCTTATTAAGAAATTTTCTATTTCATCCTCAGAAATTTCCTTCATTGGTACAAACCCAAAAGAAATGAGGTTCATTGGCATTACCAAGAACTTGTCCCGGTCTCTTCATTTCTTTATTTCTTACTTATTATATTCCTTAAGTTCTAGTATAATTTTAGCTCTATGTCTTCTATTATAATTTTGTTTTAATCTACTCAAAAGCATTCTTTGTTTTTTTCTTACTTTATCATGATTTGGTGGAACTAGATTTAACTTAACATGCTTAATGAAAAAAATATCACGTTTTTTTTTCAGACAGTAATTTAGCTAGGGTATTTCCACAAGACAATTTTGTATTTCCATAAGCCAAAAAGCTTAGGTACCCATCGTAACATTTTTGTTAAACTAAGCGAACTGCTCTTTTGTCGTTGCTTTGTGGGTATCTTGGACTACTCATAATGTGCACGAATCTATAAATATTAAAAAATGCTTAACCATTTATTGTGGACCTCCCTCTAAGTATACAATTTTGGGACCTTCAAATTCACTAAAAATATTTTTTATTTGTTCGATAATATCTCTTCTTTTGTTTCTTTAAACGTTTTACTATGGGATAATTAAAATAAAGATATTGTACTATTAAATAACAAACATTTTTGTAAATGAAAGATCATTTGCTATATTCTCAAAAGATCTATGGGGAAAAGTTTTTTAAAGCATTGAATCTGTTTTTTGTGGACAATTTTTTTATACTTGACATATATTCGGCGACCAAATTTTATCTTTTACTCTGGCAATAGAGTTTAGTATTATTTAATGTCCCACATGACATAAGCATAACATCATATTTAGTACATAAAGTAATGATCTATTTTTGGGGTAGCTGAATCCGAATCCGGGGTCAGTTTGACCCCATTAGGTCAGGGTAAAGGACATGTCAAAAGCAAATCACATTCACATTTGATGGGGTTAAACTGACCATAGATTCGTCTTAAGCGACCTCAAAACAAAAGACACACTCTTTAAATTTGGTTGCGAATAATTTTGCAGATTTGACCTTGAAATGCTCTTGAACCTGACCTAATGGGGTTAAACTAATCCCGGATTTGTATTCAAAGACCCCAAAAAGTCTTTCGGACCTAAAACTTTTTATTTTTTTGTGGGCTTGCAAGTACAGTAAAGTATTTTTGAATATAATTATATTGGCTCACCCTGTATGGCTATCTAATTGGTACCAATACAAAAAATATTGGTCTTGACCCAGGAAATTTTGTATAATTTTCACTGGTCAAGTTTTATAAGATTTTCGCCATTTCCTTTAACCTGATGTTTTAGCATGATGTTGTTTTTGGCGAATATGGAGTTCCTCGGAAAAATCCATAAGATTAAAAAAATTACACAAAAAGCTAGGTTTTTTTTGTTTTTTGTTTATGTTTTTTTTTTGCAACAATCGTAATGCATTTGGCAATTTCTAGCCAATCGTATCTTGTGCAAATTTAATAAAAAACTTTTGCTTTCTACACTTTTTCTCTGCAAAAAATACGTACAAAGTTATAAGCGATTAAAGTAAAAATATATATTTTTTTATTTATTTTTTTTATTTTGTATATTAAACAAATTTTTCAGACCTTTTTGAGAGTAAGCATATCGCGACTGTTATAAACATTTTAACAAACGGGTTTTCAGCAAAAACATGCCAGCCACATCGTACATCAAACCAAAAAGAGATAAGGTATATTGTATATATATATATAATATATATATATATATATATATATATATATATAATACACACACACGCATAATAAAAATTAGAGGAAATAAGAAAAATAAGTACCCTTTTCGATTCCTAGAATACCTTTTTGTACTAATATATTCTTGTACTTTTTATTAACAGTCCCCTAATATTTAATAGACGCAAAATTAGACAAAAGCTTTTTTTATGTAAATCTAAATATCTTTGTAAAATTGGACAAAATATCTTCCACTATTTTTGATTTTTTTTTCTGTACATACATATAATCCCCTTTTGCCGCCTGGCTAAGAAATTTACCATTTTAGGAACTCATGATTAAATTTACGCGTCAAATACTATTCTCGAAAAAAAAAACAATAAAGTCCACAATAAAAAGATTCTAAAAACCATATGTTTTGTTTAACAGTTGGTTCTACCACTTTTAAAGTACTTACTAATAATACGGGTAAATCTGTTAAAAAACACTTTAAACCTAGAAATGATTTTGGAAGTACATAAATCGAGATAAAACCTTTTGCATTCTTTTTAGAAACAGATCAACTACAAAGTGTAGGAAAAGGATATTGAATTTTCTACCCCAGTTTTTTACACCCTACACTCCTAAAAAAATACATTTCGCTAAAAAAAAAGTTATTTCTCATTTTAAATGGTACATATAGGTTTTTGGGCCACTAAATTCAAATATAATATTGCAAATTACATTTGAGGGCTAAGAAGAGCTAAATTCACCCCTTTTTTACCACCTACATCCATAAAACATACATATCGCTTAAAAAAAGTTTTTTTCTGTTTTTAATGGTACATTTAGGTTTTTGGGTCACTAAATTTGAATTTGATATTAAAAATTGCATTTAAGTGCTTAGAAGGGCTAAATACCCCTTTTTTACACCCTACACCCCTAAAAAGTACATTTCGCTAAAAAAAAAAGTTTTTCTCATTTTTAATGGTTCATATAGGTTTTTTGGGCCACTAAATTCGAATATAATATTAGAAATTACATTTAAGGATTTAGAAGGGCTAATTTCACCCTTTTTTACACCCCACACCCCTAAAACATACTGCTTTAAAATTAGTTTTTAATTTTTATTTTTAAATTTTACAACACCTGAATTTTAAAAGAAATATCCGCTTCATTTTTCATAATAATACAAAAAATGTAGCATTTACTTGTGGTAAGGTCTCCACGAACAGCCTCTACAGACGATCGTCACCGGTCACAGAATTAATGACGCGTGCTTTCCCAGGCGTGTAAAAAAGCAAAGCGACGGATAATGGAGCAAATAATCGCAGAAAACACTCTGGTTTTGTTTGAGTTGTAATCGGAGTATTTTGGGGGATAAAAAAATATTTTTGCTAGTAGCTGATAAGGTTTTGTGTAAACACATCGTCAAGGTAGGAAAATAAAAATAATTTTTTACCCTGTATGAACGACACATTTTTAGGCTAATAATTTTTATTTTGTCAGACCCTTATTATATTCCATGTTTCAAACAAGTTTTTTTTTTTAATACTAATGACTGTGCAATTCCGTGTCCCGCAAAGAAATTAATTTAAAATAATTTTAAAAAGATTATACTAATAGAAATTTTATAAATACATCTTGCTGATGATTGTTGAAATTTTAAACCTTCAGGTTAATGGCGCTGTATGGACTTGTAAACATGTTCTATATTGCAGTGGCAAATTTATGTCTTAAAATCTTCTTTGGGTACTTGCCAGTTGGGATCGCTTCAGTCTGGGTACCAGGGTAAAGGTTTTACGTACACAGAATCAACTGACCCTAACGAACCGACAGAGCTCCTAAAAAATAATAATAATAAAAAAATCCTTTTAGACTAAAAGAACCTATTAACGTCTCGGTGACAAGGGGCTACAGTTAAGATAAAATTTTTATTATAAAAATTTGGGAAATAACAAAACGTTTTTTTTTTAATTAAAATTTAGAATCAGATTTAATCCCAATAAATATAATGCTGATATTTTTTAAAGTATTAGAGCATTCTGACAGGCCTTTTTATTTACACTTTCTTAATTTGTTGATTTAAATTACTTTTAAACAAATAAAGTTGTATGATGTATTGCTTATGTAAGTGATACCTAGCACTAAGTGGTAATTGCTTTTGTAAAATAAATGGTTCACAGTATAGAATACATCCTGTTAAGTGACTATTAAATGCTTTACACTCTGTAAGTAGCTTTCTTTTGGCAGAAGGGACAAAGCTCTTTACGATTTTTTTCGTAACTACTGCTTTTTCCTATGAACAGTTTCAACACGTCGAATCTTGACCTATTATTTTAGCATAAATATAATCTTTATATTAATACATTTGTATGCCGATTCGGTTAGAAGCTCAAAAAACATTTTGTCCTACAGCAATACTGCCGCAATTAGCTTGTCCGTCGTCCTAATTAAGCCAAATTTACAACGTTATGTTTTTTTAATACATATACAGGGTGATTGGTAAGTGAAGGCAAAAAATGAAGGCCCGAATTAATTTTTTAATTCTAAATCAAAAAATTATTATGTTATACCCATACATATAAACAATATCACCGTATTCTTCGTTAGTGAACTTCATTTTCTTGCGATTTTTTCAATAACAGATTGACAAGTGTCTAACTTTTGACAAAGGTCAAATTTGATTTCATATGACGTAATAGTTTAAAAGCACCAACTAAGATTAGCGACACCCACAATGTGATTTTTTTTTTGCCAAAACTTTATAGTGAAATATCTTGGAAACAAAGAAAAATTTGCAAAAAAGGTATTCTTGGTTTTCGATTCAGAATTAAAAAATTCATTCGGGCCTTCATTTTTTGCCTCGACTTACCAATCACCCTGTATTACAACATTTTAGAAGCGACACACACACACACACACACACACTATATATATATATATATATATATATATATATATATATATATATATATATATATATATATATATATATATATATATATATATAATATATATATATATATATATATATATAAAAATATATATATATATATATATATATAATATATTATAAAAAAAAATCTACTTGTGCAGTTGGCAACATATGGGAAACATTTTATTATTAATTTTACGAAAAAAAGTTATACTTCATAAAAAGTTCTGCATGTTCTGAAATCTAAAATGCAATTAACAGATATAAAATTTTATCAATCCTATACGAGGTATGCCAAAAAATATAAATTTTGCTCAAGAGTGAAGTCCCTTTATATTTTACAATTTTATAAATTATAATAATAAAAAGTTGTTGGGAATTAAAAACTATGTTTAAATATGCAATTACATCCTTCTAATTATTTTTTTTCTATATATTTTGCTTTCATTTCTACTGAATTTTATACGTTCTACCCTTTTCACCAAATTTAACCACAACTAACCACAACTGATGTTTTTAATGCTACTGTAAAACATTTCTTGTCAGAGCATCCTAGATTATATGTACAATAAGTACTCTTTGACATTTCTTTATTGTTCGAGTAGAGATGTTTCGAGAATTATTATTATTTTTTTTTATAACTTAATGCAACTGCATACTTAAACGTGATTTTTTAATTTCGAACAACTTTTCATTATAACAATTTTCGATATTGTTAAATATAAAGGTACTTTACTCTTGTCTAAAATTCATATTTTTTTGACTTACCTCGTATAGGATTGCAAAAATTAAATTTCTGATGATTGTCAAGAAATGTTTTACAGTGGCATTCAAAGCATCAGTTGTATTTAGCGAGATTTGGTAGAAAGTATTATAAAATTCAGTATAAATGAAAGCAAAATTTGTATAAAATATTTTTTTTAATTAAAAGGATGTAATTGCATATTTAAACATAATTTTTAAGCTAAATTCATATTTTTTGGCATACCTCGTATAAGATTAATAAAATTTCATATCTGTTAATTGCATTTTAGATTTTAGAGCATGCAGAACTTTTTATAAAGAATAACCTTTTTTCGTAAAATGAACAATAAAAAAGTTTCCCATATGTTGCCAACTTAAGTAGACACACTGTATATATAAATTTTGTGGGCGGGCTCCGACATCCCATTAACATTATTTTAAAAATAGCGATATTTGAGGGAGCACTTTTATTTTTATTTTTTTGATAATCTTTTGTATAAGGGTCTAAGAACAAAGAGTTAAAAATTTGGGAAATATATAACATATAATAAAAAAATGACGATGACAACGAAGATAAAGATGATTTTAAAAGTGATGGTGAAAAAAATCTGAAGTTGTAATAATATTATTTACCTAATTAAGAGCATTCATCATCAGCTGATCAAGTTCAAATCGTGCTTCGACGGTAATAAACGAACAACAGACCATGTGGTGACCACTGGCAACAATGTACGGTCGCTATGCCAACCGCAACAGACGATTATTTCTGACCAGGGTCGGCTTTAGGTATTTTTTATATATAGGTTTTTATAAATAATAAACAATAACAAGCATGTGTAACAAAAGGCTTTTTTAATTGATTTTTGTTATTTTTATTCCGTTATACGGCGTAAGGTATGAATTTCCATTATTATTTACGTTTGCTCTTTTTTTTTATGGGAAACACTCAAAGGTCAATTTAATTATTTATTCCTTCTTTAGAACTTAATTAAATATCTATTTTTTTACTGACAGTTGAAAAAAATGTGACCCATCGACTTTTTTTTAAAGGTACAGTGACGGAAATAAAATTTCGTACACTTAGGTTAACATTTTATGCCCAATTTTGAATATTTTGGTAAACTTGGCTTTTTACCTTTTTCTCATTAATTAATATTAAAATAAAATACATGACTCAAAATAAATATACAGTGTGTCCCAAATTGGTGGGGAATGTATGGGGATTTTGGGGAAACCCCCGATAGATGAAAATCGGTTAAATGGGGAAAGTTTTGGACAATTATGTTAGTAGCTAATCCCGTTTACTACATGGTTCTATCAATTCAGGTTTTTGAGAAATTTTGAAAAAACCAAACATGCATTTTCGAAAATCGGCCATATTTTTTTTAAAAATGAAAATTTTTCAAATCTGTAAAAACTTCTTTAAAGCAACTTTTTTTTTAGAATATGACCAAGTAGCCAATTTTTTATTTTCTACGTTTCGGCTTTTTTTGAATCATCATCAACTTTATTTTTTCATATGGACGCCATATTGGATTTTTACGCAGCCAAATGGTGCTTTTTTTTTCTGATTTCAACAATGTATAACATGTTATAATTTATGAGTTTATAACCTCATTTATTTCAAAAAAAACAAATATTTTCTCAGTTGGCCGATTCCGGCGAACGTCCCTTTTTTTTTAAACAATAAAATATTGTAATTGGCAAAATAGATAAGTGAAAAAGATATTTTACGGAAAAAAGGGAACAAGCCAAACGGAATACCGTGTTACAACAAAATGTACTTTGTACTTTAAAAAACCACGACCTAAAATTTTGTTAAAGAAAATCGACCACGAGATGCTACAGTTTTAACCAAAATTTAAAGAAAATCCAACATCTTCAGCCGGGGGGGTTGGATAGAAATTCCACTCACCTAAGTTAACCATTCATAGGGTAATTAGGACTATTTAAAAAAATATCGTTAATATGTTGAGAAAATGGACAACATTTTTGAATTTAGGTCGCTATTTTACATCTTCATTTTAGTAGGAATATTAGTTTAGCCATTTTTTTATTGTTTTTGTTTTCCTTGTTTCAATTAACTTGTTAGGTGAAATTTTTTTGTAACACGGTATTAACGTTATAGCTATGTTCGCGAAACCCATTTCTGTAAAATATCTGTTTAGCTTATCTATTTTGCTAATTACTAATATTTTATTGTTTAAAAAAAAAAAATACGTTCCCGGAAATAAGGCCAACTGAAAATTTTGTTTTTAAAATAAATGAGGTTATAAACTCTTAAATTATAACATGTTATATATTGTTGAAATCAGAATAAAAAGCACTATTTGGCTGCGTAAAAATCCAATATGGCGCCCCTATGAAAAAAAAAAGGTTGATGATGATTCTAAAAAGCCGAAACGTAGAAAAAAAAAATTGACTACTTGGTCATATTCTAAAAAAAAAGTTGCTTTGAAGAAGTTTTTTACAGATTTAAAACACAAAAAAAAATATGGCCGATTTTCGAAAATGCATGTTTCAGGTTTTTCAAAATTTCTTAAAAACCTGAATAGATAGAACCATGTAGTAAACGGAATTAGCTTACTAACATAATTGTCCAAAACTTTCCCCTTTAACCCCACTTTCTATCTATCTGGTTTCCAAGACCCCCCATTCCCCACCAATTTGGGACACACTGTATAGTTTATTTTATTCAAATTTAAAAAAAAAAAAAACACGGGTTAATTTTTAAAAAACAGCACCTTTTTTTTTCCCCTAATAAGTTTAAACGTGTGGGCATTGATGCAATCAGCATTTTGTGCATGGTGAACATTGTAATTATTCCAGGTTTCTTCAATTTTTTTTCCCCCAAATCATCACTTTTTTTGTGGATGGAAATCATTGTTCTTGTTAATTTCCTTTACGATTCCCCAAACGTTTTCGATTGGTTTTATATCAGGGCTTCTTGAGGGCCAAGGTAACAATGAAATGTTATTTTCCAGTAGCCAGTCCGAAATTCTCATTGCTGTATGGACGGGGCAGTTGTCATGCTGGTATATAAAATTTTCTTGTTCAAATATATTGTTTACCGATGGAAAAAAAAATTTTTTGGAGTATGTGTATATAAGCTTGACTATTAAATCTTTCTCGAATACGGTGGCATATGCCTAGCCCTCTGAAGGCATATACCCCCATACTTTAACAAAAAATTTTTTCCACTTGTTTTAACATGTTGGGTATATCTTTCTTCGTACCGTGTATTTTGCGGCCTATACACTCTAGTCTGCCCGCTATAATAAGATTGAAAAATCTTCTCATCGGTAAATACTACCCTTTCCCAAAAATCCATACCTTGCGGTAAATTTCCCCCAGTGCAAACCCCATTCTTTGCTGTTTATTTATATCGGAAAAAAAGGGTTTTTTTTAAAAACTACACTGCTTCGCAATTCCTTTTTTTTCCCTAATACGATTTCTTGCCGTTCTTACTGTCCCAGGAAAATTAGTTTGGTTGTGTGCATCTACAGCTGTCTGAAATGGATTGTTTCAAAAAAAAAAACAATCAGATCATAGTGCTTCTTGATTTCCCAACTTGCTGAGCTTTCTTCCCAAAAAAAAGACCTTTTCCCCGGATGATAATTACTCTCGCCTTCTCTAGTTCTTAAATTTTTTTCCAAAATTAAAAAAAGTAAAATAATATAATTTTGAAATGTGTGACATTTAACAATTTCCCCAAGTAAGGTATATTTCCAGGTGATCCAGGTACGCAAAAACCAACATTACACTGGGAAAAATTAGGTGTACAGATTTTAATTCAGTCACTGTACATACGGCTTACGATACATTTTTTTTAAAGATCATATTTCAAAAAAGAATGCTCCTATATTTTGGCACGATTCTGTCAAGCTATTTGAAAATGTGACCAACCATATTTTGCAATTCAATAAGGTCTTTTTCACTGAGCGGCATTTTTAGTTTATTGAGAAAACTTACCTAGTTTAACTTAAAATCTATTTTCATATTTGACATTGACATTTTATGTTTGTGTAATTTGTTTCCTTTCCATCAGGTATTTAAAAAAAAGCAATTATAGAAAATTTGAAACAAATTATAACGTATTAATATAACAGCAAACTTTAAAAAGTTTAATTATAAAAAAAGTAAAACAAATTATAAAATAATACCCCCCAATAAAATAAAGAAAATTTTCATAAACTTTAAAAAAGTACATTTATAAAAAAAAATTTAAAAATTTAAATTTTTATAAATTAATATCACGTAATAATATAAATAACAGCAAATAAACTTCAAGAAAAGTGCAATTATAAAAAAAAAAAAACAACTTATAAAATAATACCACGTAATAATTTAACAGAAAATAGACTTATATAATAATACTAGCTGCAAAACCCGGTTTTCCCCGGGTCGAAATACATCGCACGCTTAATGATTGTACAATGAAGGTATCACCAAAGTATTATTTCGCACTCTAGATACAAAAATAACCATTTTACCTGTTCGTCTGCATAGCACTGCTAAAACTATGGTTGAAAATTTTTTGATCCTATATTTTGTTTTTTCCGAAAAAAATTTAATTTTTTTTTTTTACTTATAGTATTAATAGTAGTCAAAAAATTATATTATAAATCTTTTCCCTATGTCCCCGGTTTATTAACCATGTCCCCGGCTTTTGTCAGGACTCGTAAATGCGTCCAGTTTTTTAAAATTTGCTGCAGCAGTCAGTGCGGGGGGTTGCCTGTATTCTGTTCAGTAAGTAGTTTTACTTTTAGTTTGTCAATTTCTACAACCATTTCAGTTAGGTAAAATAGTAGAAAAAAATTTCGTGCACGCGTTTCACAATCGCTGCTATTTATACTAGGATCTGATGGACCGTCCGGACATTACTCTAATAAATTATGGCAACTCTAATTATAAACCTTTTATAACAATAATATCCTACTTACCGTTTTTTTCATAGCAAGTCGTCTATTTTTTTTCCACGTTAACAGAATAATCGTTTTCTACCACATTCATTTTCTTTATTTTTTTTTCCGTCCCATCTTCAAAAAAGGAAATCAAAAATTTAAAAGGCACGCTAATATTAACAAATATTATTTTAATCTGCTAAAAATAGACACGAAAAAAAGCTTCCCATGCCACCTGCCACCACGTCGACATCCTATGAGGGTTGCTGCGTTGCCACGATGTTTTAAAAAATAAAGGCTTAGTTTTTTTTAAAAAAAAATTTTTAATTACGAAATTTAAAAAATTTTACAAAAAACTAGGGGTTTTTTAAAAAAATTTTTGGCTCTTCATAAATTATGGGGAAAATGGTAAACAATGAGGGGGAAATATTTAAAAAAAAAAAAAAAATTTTCCCCAAAACAAAACCAAAAATTTTTTTTTTAAAAAATTTTGGATTCCAATACCTTTCCCCCCTTTGTCGATAAAATTAGAATATATTTCCAAAAAATTTTTTTAATTTCGTTCCCCTTTGTTTTGGTGCCATTCTTTAAAACAAAATAGCTTGTAAACAGCGGGGGTGAATCTTCTTAATAAACCAATTTTTCTTTAAAAATTAGGTGTCTTTTTTAGTTTTAAATAACTATGAAATTATGTGACATCTTTTCGATGTTTTTATTTATTTTTAAAATTTTAATTTCAAATATAAGGGCTTTTACATTTTTTTTTTAAATTAACATCTTAGCATGCGTATAAAATTATGGGATTATACCATACGTTATTTTAAACGTTTTTTTTTTCGTTATTTTTGTCAGACTGTCTCTAAAAAGTTATCATTAGTTGTAATGCATCAACTAGTTT
Organism: Listronotus oregonensis; assembly: GCA_019359885.1. Lineage (NCBI taxonomy): Eukaryota > Metazoa > Arthropoda > Insecta > Coleoptera > Curculionidae > Listronotus > Listronotus oregonensis. The sequence continues at coordinate 77,407 of JAHBCN010002193.1, forward strand.
TTTTGTCCGACGTGTATTAATCGCAAAACATAATTTATATATATAAGAGATATTGGGGTTTGAAGGTCCAAAAACGCTACAATAAATTTGTCGGACACTATAAACGCTTTAAAAAAAAATTAAAAAAAAAATTATTTTTAAAAAAAACAATGAAATTAAAAATGGACAATATTGATAAAATTTTAATCGAATTTGTTCAAATCGAAAAAGTATTAAAAAAAAAAATTTTTTTAAAAAATAACAAATTTCGGGGGTTTTAAATTTTTTAAAAAAAAAAATGTTTGATTAAACCAATAGAATGTTTTTTGCCCGTGGTAAAAAGTCTTGGTTCAGATTGCAAAATACCAACATTTTAAAGAATTACCCCAAAAAAGGGGAATTTGACTGGAAAAAAAGTGATAAAAAAGGAATTTAATCTTTTGCTTTACTTTTAAAAAAAAACCCCCATTAAAAAAAAAAAGTAAATAAAAACATGAGAAAAAATGGAAAAAAAAATGATTTAAAACTTTTTTTGTTTAATTTTTTTTTTCTAGAATATTTCGCTTAGTGATTTTTTTTAGAAGGAATGTAGGCTTTTTTTTCGGGCTTGTCTGTCTTGCGGCCGATCTGGGAATTTTTTCCAAATTTCCCCTCTGCGGTGGACTTTAGTGGTGTGGCTATCGTACTAAAATGACGACTGATGTTTCGAACTAAGATCTGGCATTCTTAAGTGGTGGGGGGTCAGAATGGCTTTTTTGCGTCTTTTTATTGGGGGTATTCTTTTAAATCAGCCCTTTAACAAGAAAGAAGAAGGGCTAACTTTAAACAGAATATACCCTTTTTAAAAAGACGGTAAAGTAAAGCCAGTGGAAATACGATGACTCCCCACACCCCCACGTTCAGTCTCCGTCCGTCCACAGACTTCAAGAATGCACAGGTCTTAGTCCCAAACATCAGTCCCCTTTCCCATAAAAACCTTTTAAACAATAAATCCTACACCGCAAGCAAGCGTCTATTTTTCCGACTTGTTAACAGACCATAATGTTTTCACATTCATTTTTTTTTTTTTTTAGCCGCCCTTTAAAAGGAAAAAAAAAGGGCTAATTTAACAAATTTATTTTTTAAATTTAAAAATAAAGAAAATGTTCCCATGCCCCTCCAAGCACACCAGGGGTTGCTCTTGCCACGATTTTAAAAATCAAGGTTTAGTTTTTTTCACACTGAAGATGGCCCCCAGATTTTTGAAAGTTTGGAATAAAATTCCCAGACCGGCCCCAAAAAAAGACAACCCGGAAGTACCTTTGGGGGGACTCCGGCCGTAAAAGCCTACATTCCTTCATAAAAACAGTCACTAAGCAAAATATTCTAGAACTAACCAAAACTAACCTCACTACAACAAAGATAAGTGTAAAGTACATTATTTTCTTTTGTCGCGGATTTCATCAGCTTCTAAACATATCGTTTATATTTGACGTTTTTTATACTTTACATGACTGCGCTTGTTTTTAGTTCCAATGTGTAAAGTCAATATATTAAATTCACTGACGTTCAGTCCTCCATCCTTCTCGTCAGTGAACACTTCGAGTACGACATCCGCACCACTGAAGATGGCCACCTGAGATGTGGCCAAAAGCTTTGGAATGAAAATTCCCGACCTCGGCCCACAAGCCCGGAAGATACCTCTATTAGAATTGACTGTTTTTAGATTTCGGTAAAAACTTGTTTAACCAAACTTGAAAAATGCTTGTTTTCTGTTTCCAATGCAAACAGTTATTTTTGGACAATTAAATTGAAATCGCAACGACAAAATCCTTCACTATCTTATTAAACCTGTTATAGTTAAATACGCAGAAATTACTTCATTGAAACGTCTTAAAGGGTGCAGAATTTCGTTTCAATGCAGCTTTAACTTGCAAAAGCTGAAATTTCAAACTTTGGAAAGTACGTTTTATTTCTGAACTTTTTTACTCAAAAAGAAGGTAAAAAGAAAAGAAAAGGCGCGGATGCAATTGCTCTGTGCATCCGCTTCTTCAAGTTTTCTTTAAAGTCATATACATAGACAAGCAGATTTCACCTTTTAAAAAAAGGCACATGGTTTATTAAAATGACTTCTGTACAGACTAAATCTAGTTTGTTAAAAAGATTTAATCTTCTTGGGATATGTTACTTAAATTTGTCAAAAAGTGTATAAAATATACTTTTTAAAGCAACAAAAATTAAATTTTTTTAAAACCATTTTCATTCTTAATTTCATTATTTAATATAAAATTATTTATGAAAGCTACCATGGTATTACTACCAAAAGTGAACGCAGTATAAATATTGAAATATTTAGTTTTTTCTTGTTTGTAAAAAAAATTAGTGCCAAACTATATTGCAACTCTTTGCTTACCAACAATAGACAATCTACATAATCAAACTTTTAAGTGAAGTTTTTCCCCCAAGTGTATTTAATATTTACTTTATGCCATAAAGTCAAGAGGGTTAAACCCCTCTAGGAGATAAAATCATTTTCTGGTAAAGGACAACAATAGCAACAAACTTATATATGCAGTCAGTCAAATGGGGAGTTAAAACCCGTTTTAAATATTTAAAATGATTCTCCCGTTACTCCATAAAAAATAGAAGATGCAAATTATATAACGGTGACATAAAAGAATAACTCAAAACGTTAAATGTTAAATAAAGTTGTTGCTTTAAGTACTTCTTTGTAAAATGTAATTCTTATCTGCTAAGTCGTTGAATTATATGAAGTACAGGGTCTAATATTAGTTTGTTTATTTAAAAAAAAAATGACTTTAAGGTAATAACCTATTTGGTTATTTTAATATGTTCTAACGTAGACACACGTTTGTCGTAAGTATTGTATGCCTGCTATCTATCAGGTAGATATATGACGTCATTTTTAAAATTTGAAAGACATTAAGAAGTCTGAAGCTTTTCATCTGGACGCGGCTGTATTTCTAAAATTAAGAAAAAATATTTATTTCTGTTTAAACCTACTATTCTTTTAATTCCACATTAATTAACTTAGTACAGGAAAGAAGGTATTTTTTTTGTAAAATAAAGCAGTAATTTCTGGCAAATCAGATCAGATTGAATTTTATTAAAATTTGTCAAGAAAGGTGTCAAATATGGAATTAAACAAGTTTGGTTACTGGGATTAGGTCCAAAACGCTGTAAAAATTGGCCAAACTATTTTTTTTGGCCAAAAATAAAAAAAAATATTGAATATCTCAGGCAATATTGAATGAATTTTTATGAAAATAGGTACCGGGGGGTTTTTGGAGTCACTGATTACGATTTTAATGTCACAAAATTCTGAAACACCCTTAAAACAGTAAAAACTACCCTTTCTTTTTTTTGAAATATTTTGGAAGTAAAGCTCAGATTATTAAATAAATGCCATTTTTTTAGAATAATTAGTAAGAATATTTTTTATTATGCACTGAAATTAAGATATAAGGGTTTGTAATAGGTATTTAACCAATTTTTTATAATAATTTCACCCGAAAAAAAATGCAAACATAAAATATGCACTTTTAAACGGCCAAATCTCCTTACAGATGAAAGATTAATTAAAAAAAAAACTAAATAAAACAACTTTGAATATAGGCTACAAAGTTTGGCTGTTTAAAATAAATTATTTTCACGCTACTGACCAAAAACTAAAAATGTCTTACAAAAAAACAAGATTTGACCCAAATTTATCAGTTTAAAACATAAAAAATAATTATCCGATTGGGCTAAAAATGACTGGACATATTTATGGGACATGTGTTTTGACTTTTCACTAAAGGAATATTTTTTTAATCAACACAGTCCAGATGGCGCTAAGAAATTAACATGAAAAAAAATTTGAAAAAAGTTTTTATTTGTCCATAACTTTGTTTTTGCTTATTTTAAACGATTCTGGTTGGTCTCAAAATTTTTTTGACAAAATAATAGTAATAATTTTTTTTGTTTAAGTAATATATATATATATATATATATATATATATATATATATATTATATATATATATATATATATATATATATATATATATATATATATATATATATATATATATATATATATATATATATATATATATATATATATATATATATATATATATATATATATATATATATATATATATATATATATATATATATATATATATATATATATATATATATATATATATATATATATATATATATATATATATATATATATATATATATATATATATATATATATATATATATATATATATATATATATATATATATATATATATATATATATATATATATATATATATATATATATTTGAGGCCATATCTCCTTTCATACTCATCGTACAAAAATTAAAAAAAATGTTTTATTTTTCAACTTAAATACATCAAATTAGTATTATATATATATTTTTTTGTAATACTACTATATTTTCGGTTAAATTAAAAAACTTTAAACAATGTAACATTTTTTTGGAAAACATCAAAATTTTCCTGTCGCTTTTACTTGAAAGGGGTTCTTTTTTTATGAAAAGTTCTATTTCATGTTTTTATGATAAAAACACTAATTTATTAATTGGGTAAGTAGTTTCTTTTTCATCCCTTCCCCCATTGAATGACCCCCGCCGCCAACCCTTTCTCCCAGTATCGGAAGTTGTTTAATTCAATAGTGGGCACCTTTCTTAGCATAATACAAGTTAATTCAAGTATCCACTTTTTGCCCGAAATTTGCGTTTCGTGATTTTACCTCCTTTACTGTATTAACTGCCTTTTACTTTACTTTGGACACACACGGTACATTAGTACTTACGATCTTAACTTTTGTGTACCGTCGTCTTCAGAGAATATAAGTAAAAAAAATCTAAGAATTATAATATTAAGTGCGTTATAATTATCTAGGTATATTTTTTAAAATCCCAATTATTGATGATTTACCTTCACATTAATTTAATAATGCCTTGTATCACAAAAATTTAAAAAACTAATAAAATTCCATTAAAATGAATAGGTTTGTTATGTCTATCCACAACGATAGATTAATAGGTTTTGAAATTCATTACTGTGTACAAGGTGTTATGGAAATACTTTAATATATTGAGATCACGAGATTCTGGCACAGATTCTGGAGTAAAAACAAATTGAAAAAAATTGTAAAAAATTGGAAACCAGTAGATATTTCACCCTTCATGTGTCATTACATTGTTTAACACACATACCACTGTTAGCAAGCTCATTAAATTTCATGTTTTTATTTTGTCAGTAGCAACACATCTTATTTTCAGAAAAATAAATTGAATTATTTACCGGTAAAGAATATATTTAACACATTACAAGTAATTTCTATACGCTACCACCAGTTTTTTTTCCGCACAAAGCACAAATAATTGAACTACAAACAACAATCCTCAAAAAATACTTTACAAATACGTTAGTTAAGATTAGATCGGATTATTTAAGCGGAGATGGCAACAATGACCTTAACCACTGCAACCTTACCAGATTTATTGTGGTTTCTCCTCTCGTTCTTTAGAGTACCTTGTCCAGGCCCGTCTTCTTAACTAGACTCCGGAGTCTGAACACTGGCATCTCCATATATTTTGCCGGTTTTGGCTTTTCCTCACCAAGCCTAGTAAACCTAAGCCTACATAGTGCTTCGCAGTGGCACCACACATGTACGGCTGTTTCTTTAGCCTCCTGGCAGAACCTACACAGGCTATCCTCCCCCAGGCCTATTCTTTCCAGGTGCTTGTTAAGTTTGCAATGTCCTGTTAGTTGACCTACCGTTATCCTTACAACCTTACGGCTGTGGCTCAGTAGGTCCGAGGTAAACTTGGCCGAGCAGGTCTTAATGAACTACTTTGTCTGTCTTTGTCCTGGTGTTTGTACCCACCAGCTTTGAAACACTCTGTCTACCCAGCTCTTAATAGATGCTTTAAAGAGGCCCGCCGAGATTCCACAGAATGGCCTGGCCGTGGACTGGTACCCAGGATACCGTAAGTTTGTTTGTATACAATCCCCTACTAAATTGGAATTAACTTTTGGAGAACTGATGACCTTCAAGGCCGCTGGGCTGTCTGAGTAAATAACAATGTTTTCCTTTACTCCCTTATTCTTTAATCAGCACGGCACAATGTATTATTGCTGCGATTTCCGCTTAGAAAACCGTGGCGTGCTGACCAAGACTTAAGGTTATCTTTTCTCTAGGCTTGTCTCCATAGATGCCAGCTCCTACTCCCTTGTTGGTCTTGGAGCCACCTGTATACCAGATATGATTGGCTTTAATTGGAGAGCCTTCTTGCCAGTCCTCCCTATCTGATATGACAATCCGAAAGTGTCTGTTGAAGATGAAACGAGGGGTTGACCTGTCCGAGGGCATCTCAAACAATGAGCCTCTTGGTCCCCCTCTATTTCCCATCTTGAGGTCCTTTGATGTCCTATAATTGGACTTTGACCTCCTTTGAGTCTATAGAGTACCTCCTTTACTTCTCCCTGTATGTAAATGTGGAGTGGCGGCAGGTTTAGCAGCACTTCCAAGGCTGCGGTTGGGGTTGTTCTCATAGCTCCCGTGATGCTTACGAATGCTAGCCTTTGCACACTTTGAAGTTGTCTGGTTGCTACGGTCTGCGTGACCCTTGCCCCCCAGGCAACTTAGCCGTAGGTTATCATGGGTCTTATTACCATTTTATACAACCACGGGTTCATCTTTGGGTTAAGTGCTCAGCTTTTTCCACAAAGCCTGCGACATCTCCCGAGGGCGATTTTTGCCTTTTGAACAACTTTGTTGAGGTGTGGTCCCCAGTTCATCTTTTGGTCAAAAATGACTCATAGATACTTGACCTCTTTTGAGAAAGGGATTTCCACTCCATTGAGCTTTGGACATCTGAGTGCCCTTAGTGCTCTTTTCTGCGTTTACTGGTACGTTTATTGTTTTGGTTACAAAAAACATAATTTAGTGTTAAAAATAACAGCGTTTTTAAATGAAATTTCCATTAAATTCACACAGTTGATATCCGGGTCAGCTAAGAGAAGTCATGCCTATTTCTTAACGTTGCGTAGTTTTTGTCATTTGTGGTTCCCCGTGCGATATATACCCACTAGAGGCAGTTTTGCCACTCGGCCGTGCAAATAGGTTTGCGAGAGAGATTAATGGGCGAGGTACATATCTTACCTCGCCAATCAATTGAGCACGTAAAAGAAAAAAAAAACGTTATACTGATATATTCCTTTCCCTTTCGCACTGGCTAAATGTTATTAAACTTTATAATTATAATTTTTTTCTAGAAAGCAAGTAATGTTAGATACAAAAAAAGGTTATTCTTATTTTTTAATAATATTTTACCTTTTTATACTACTATTATAGCATTATTTTATGTGTATAAAACAGAATATCCGGCAAGCAAAAAGTAAAAGGGTAACACGCTTGTTGGTAAATAGCTCTGGTTATTAAAATATATATTAGAGAAAAAAAAATTAAAAAATATATCTCTGCTTTACGCAAGGACCTATTGCAATATATTAAAGTATTTTGGTAAAACCCTGTATAAAGGCTAATAAAAATGCTATAATAATTAAATATTTTTTATTTACGGATAGGAAACACCCAGTATAATATCTATTTTTGTAAATTATCAGTGAAAATATAAAATAAAATAATCATATTAAATTTATATGACTAGATTTACAAAGGCCAAGTTTCCCATGGACATCTTTTTTGCTCCTTTAGCTTCCATTCATTATATGGCACGTGTTCTATTAGCAGATCATCTAGTGCGAGACCACGTGATATAAAAATATGCTCGCTCCGCTATCATCCTAGATTTCAATGCCGAACTTGGTCAAAGTAATACTGACGTACAAAATATTTCGTTCATATTTTATAAGACAGAAAATTTGTAAAGACCAAAATTTTTAATTTGAAAAAAAGAATATTACTGCAACTAAAAGACGAGTTGAAAGCAGTTTAAAATATTTATCGTTGCATTATCTTGTCGTTGAATGTAGAACAGGAAATTTACTCTTATAAATAACGAATAAGAAAATACGAAATGATATCTCTATACTTAAAATATGGCAATCTAATTATTAAAGTAGTCAGTTAAGAGGTTTCTTAATATTGCATAGAATATTTGTTTAGTTTTAATTCAGATTTCCTTAAAACTGTTTTGTCCTTTACGTTCGTTTACGTATTGGCACAGAATAAATAAAATTGTTCTTTCTAGTTGCTGATTGTCAATTCTTTATATTACCAAAAAATTAATAAATGAAGGAACAAAACTGTAAATAAATCTGTCCCAGTTTCCCTTGTGGTGTAATTCTTGGGTCTTCGGGTTTTTTCCCGAGCAAAAAAAAGGTCATCAACATTAAGGGTTTTGGAAAGGGCTAAAAATGACCCCTCAAGGGCCGAAAAAGGGGTTTTTCCCGCTAATATCTGCCAAAATATGCAAATTGGAGAATTTTTGTTTTTACAAGAAATGAAGATCGCCTTAGTCTAAAAAAAAATGGCCCCATTCTTTTTTTCCGAAAAATCGATATTTTTGAGATAACGGGACCCAAAGTCCCCTCTTTTTTAGCTGCTGCTCTACCGCTAGAATGTCGCTATCTTCATGGATTCACTTATAAGTTGGCGGACAAATTATTCCATTACTCGGGCAATGATGTACCTTTGTTAAGCATTCAAAGTTCATCGGAATGGGAGAACTCGTACCTATGATTGTATATGAGTTTGGGTCCATTCTTATTTTTCTAGAATATTAAAAAAAGCGGTTAAAGTTTATTTTTCCATAATATTTTGAGAGTATCTTATTAATTTATTTACATTTAAAAAAAAATGGTTTGTTATTATTTATTATACATTTCTTTTTTATAATGAGACCTTAGCAAGTGTTCAATGATTCCAGAAAATTTTCTTTACCATCTTTTTTGCGTTTGAATAAAAAATTGTAAAAATCTACAAAAATGGTAGGAACCATTTTTGTAGATTTCAAGGAATCTTCATTTTTTATCTAAACAAAAGTTCTCTTATTCGCATATTTTGGCGATTTTGGGGGAAAAAATAATCACCGTTTAACTCAAATAAGCGCAGAGGAGAATTATAAAGAATAAACGAAAATAGTGTAATAAAAGCATTTTTTAAAATTTCTATGTTCTAAATCGGAGCAAATATTACATTGTTTTCTTTATCTACTTTTATTATTTTTTTTTTATATTTATACCAAACAATAAAAAAATCAAATTTCACATAAATATAAGAGTGCACATAAAAACTATCACTATCATATTTAATTTAAATCTGGCAGTTATCCCCAACACTTATATATCTCCATAAAACCCACCAGTAGCAAATAACAATGCAAACCTGTCTGAAAAACCCACAAGTTTTATTTCTAATTGACCACTTACGTATTTTAAACAAATATTGAACCCAATAGAAGAATTACTGATTTAAAATTACCTAATTTGATTTTAAGTATAAGGACCTTGGTTTATATTTAGTATAAAATATATTTTGAATGTAGGTTCATTAGTTTAAAAATCGAACTATTAACTACTTATTTTTCTAAAAATCAGGGTAATTCAAATCAACCTTCACCATTGGAACCTGGAAAACTACAAGAGATACGAAAATTGGGGCAAAGTTGCGCATTTATGTTAATTAACAATACACTAAAATTTTGGACTTCCATTGTCTTTATTTGTTAATTGATACACAACGTTTCGGTTAGTGATGTATTTCCAACCGTTTTCAAGTGATAACTCTGAGATTTTGGTAAATATGTTCTATAGTTTTGTGGCGGATTCCTGTTTCAGTGTGTTTTCTTTGGTATACTCGCCTTATCACTTTTTGGAAAATGGGACCTCTTCGGTCGGGGTCCCCCGGGGATAACCCAACTGAAGGGCTGCTCAGCCCTATTGCCCCTTATGAACTTGCTGATCGCCTGCACCAAAAAAGGGGAAAAACCCTCCAAAGAACCCAAAAATCAAAAATATTAATCGACGTTTTGGGGCAAGTCGGCCACCCTTGTCAGATGAAACTAAAGAACAAATTAAACTTAATTTTATGAAATTTTGCTCTAAAAACTAAAGAAAATTTAATAGCTTTTTACTTTTTATGACGTTTTGTCATAAATGACATTAGGTTATCTGACTGGTATATTTATAGTATTTAAAAACACAAAAAAGGGGTAAGTTAATTGAATTTAAGTTTACCCGAATTTACTTTAGCATTCAGCATAAGTAAACATGTATTATTTATATTAATAGATATTGGTGCTACACATTTGTCTTTATTTGATGAAATAAAGCATTTCCCTTTTTTTAGGTTTTTTAAACAAGTTTCCTTTGCAAAATGCTAGAAGCAGCCACTTTTTTGTGGTTATTATCAAATGAGTGTTGACAGTTTTTTTAGATTTTAGTGATATTAAAACCATAACATTGTTTAACACTTTCAAAAACGAACAATATGTTGTTTAGAAATTTTTAAAATACTCAGGCTTCTCGGAGATATCCAAAAAATTTTTATTATTTTTTTTTTTTTATTGGTACATTTCAAAACATTTTAAATAAGTTGTACATTACCATAGCCATTTTTGTGTGCTATTTGACAGTGCTCAAATTTTACACCTGGCGATTAATAGGCTCTATCATCAACTTAATTTTTTCTTATGGGTGCCATATTGGATTTTTACGTAGGTAAATAGTGCTCCTCATTCTGATTTTAACAATATATAACATGGTACACTTTCAAAAGCTGGTAATAGTATTTATTTTCAAAAATAATATATCCTTTTAATTGGTCTTAATTTTTATTTTTTTTGGTTTTTGTAGAAAAAAAATGCCATTACTTATCAAAAGAAATTTTCTTATATAAGCTTTTTAAAGAAATTAGTTTTTTAAATAAAGACAAGAAGATATGTTAAAACTATACTAAATTTTTGATAGATGTTGTTCGAAAAAACCGCATATGTATTATGATATACAGTGTGTCTCCAATTCGGTTTACATATATTGCTATCTCGTTGACTATACAAGATAAATAGTTTAAATCGGGAAAAATTTAGATAATTTGATGCTAATTTTTATTCTGCAGTTTTGACATGTTTTAAAATATGACAATATTAGGACACTTTTTGGTGACAAACATTTTGCCACTAATTTTTTTCTCCATTCTTTTTTTCTTTAGTTTGTACCCAAAACTTGGCGGCCACTTTTAATTTGTCAATATTTAAATAGCTCTTTCCCTTTTCAACGATATCCCACTTGCCAACAAACAGTTAATTTTTTTAATAATTTTCAACAATACATTTGGTATGGCTTATAAAAGTTCAGTGTCGCCGCGCGCCGCCGAAAAAAAAATGTAGGCGGGATCAAAAGTTTAGGTTTATTTACTCAGAATTAATTAAACTAAAAACACAAGTAAAAATACCACAACTTTTATTTCTAAATAATAATCATATTTATTTAAATTTCTAGGCGATATTTTATAATTAAAGGTGTTAGGCGAAAATTATTTTATTTAAAGTAATTTTAAAAAACTCAGGGGGGTCGACGTACCTCCCCTGACCCCTCTGCAGGCGGCCATATTAAAGTATAGCATAAATGTGTGTTTTGCAAACGAAAGCAATAATTTTGTTTTTAAATATTTTATTATCAAAAACGAAAGGTGGCTATTCGATAGTAGAAAAATTATTCGTATTAACAAAAATATTGGATTGGGGTGTCTGTTACTTTGTGATAGTTTTGATTACTTTTGGTTATTTACTAGCGAACAAAAATATTTGTTGTTTTTCTTACAAACATCTGTTTTGCTAGCTGGTTATTGATTTACTAAAAAAAAATCTTTATTTCTTATGGAATTTAGTTGCAAGATACATTTATTTACAAAAAAAAAATTTTTTTTTGCATCTAATGGAATTTTAAAAAATACAGTACAGTTTGTTAACTTATTACCACTATTGAAAGGCGGTATTTTCCCCCTTAAAAATGTGAAAGTTTTTGTCTCAATTACTTTAACAATATTGTTTCATTTAATCAACAATTTTTAAAAAAAAAAAAAAAGACAGAAATAAAACAGTATTTGTTAAAATTCCACAAAGTGGGAATAATGTCTATACCACTAGAATGTCTAGATACCAAAAAAAAAAATCAAGGTTTAAACCGAAGGCTCTAGTTAGCAAAACAGAAGTTTGTAAAATATAAAGCCAGAGGTGGATTTACACAAGGGCTAAGTAGGCTAAAGCCTAGGGCGGCAAATAAAATGGACGGGAAATTTGATTAATTTTTTAAAAAAAGTAATCAAAAATTTTAATGATATAAATAATGATTTTGCGGAAAAAAAGTTAAAAAAATGTAAGTCTAGGGTTTTGCCTATAATTAAATAATACGTAGTACAAAAAAGACTCATTCGTTTTAACACTTTACTTTATATTTTGTTTTTATGTTATGAAATTTGTTTCCTTTAAAGAATTGTTTATTAATTTTCTGTATGTTTTACTTTTGTTTAATTTGTTTATTACATTTTTATAAGAATTACTAGTAAAGTTAACATTATTTAAAAGCATAATTTTTCGTTCTCATGTCCAAAAAATATTGACGTATTAGGGCGGCAAAAATATATAAGCCTATGGGCGGCAAAAAGTTAAATCCGACCCTGTATACAACAAACATTTTAGCAAGCACACATAATCTTTATATTATCGAACTGATATATTTTGTTTTCTTTTGAATTGCTTGGATTTGGCTTTGTCAAAATATTTTTTTACTTAAACATAAATAACATTTTTAAAAATATTATCGCTTTTAGTTGCAGAATATACAACTATATCACATCTTTGTAAAGGAAATTTAGACGAAGCGCATTAATGAATTAAAAATTAATTTTTCCACTTTTTTTATCTTTTTACTGGCAAGTCCGGTATCGTTGCAAAGGGAATTTTAAGAGCTATTTAAATATTAAAAATTTAAAGAAGGCCGTCATATAAAAATCGAAAGTTTGGGCTAGTAACTGAAAAACAAAGGACCATTGGAAAAAAATAGTGGCAATCTGTTTGTCACCTATAAGTAGCTTAATTATGTCATAGTTTAAAACATGGTAAAATTAAAACAAGTTAATCACAAGCAAAAATTTAAATTAGCCATTTCCACTTTTTCGCTAGAATCCTCGGAACTTACGAAAAAATTTAACTGTGCAGTCAAAATCAACCTTAAATTTTCTTAAATTTTGCTCTTCTAAATATTTATTTACCTTGTATAGTAAACAAAATGGCAGTATAGGAACGCCAAATATGGGACACACTGTAAGTGCATCCGAAAAGGCAAAAAACGCGTAAAAATTTTATCTCGCTTTTTAAGAATTGAATTTAGGAAAAAATATCTGAATAATTTATCCCTTAAAAATTTCGGCGGATTTTTGTTTCAACATGACAGACCCTCTGCACATAATAATAGAGCAATCCGTAAATATTTATTTGATATATTTCCGCACAGGTAGATAATGTGGAACCTACTAGGTGGCCGGCAAAGTTCTCTTACCTTGATTGATTGATTGATTGATAAAGTAAATACACAAGTTGAGGTTTTGTCCGCCTCGACACTGCAGCCTACAGGGCTTGTTGTATCTCTTGTGTATTTTTTTTCAGTTAAAAAAGGTTTGACACCTTAGACAGGTGTAGTAGCCCTTTTACTGTTCTTTTCTGGTCTCCAGCCTCCTGGTGGTTAGTGTCCACCATGAGGTTTTGATTTGTTCTCCAGTATGTAAGTGCAGGGCACTCATATATGATGTGAGAGGCTGTCTCTTCCTCTTCGTCACATAGTCTGCAAATGGGTTCTTCTCTATAGATGCCCATAGTGTGCATATGTTTTCTTAGGGTGCAGTGTCCGGTTATTAATCCTGTCACTATCCTAATCTGATTCCTATTTAGTTTTAGTAGTTCACTTGTCAATGCTTTCGATGGTGAGTCCAGCATTGATTTACTGTGATTTTGCCTTGGAATGTGGTTCCAGTATGACTGATGTTGTGTTTGAATCCACCGAGTCATGTAGCCACGAACCGAGGCTTTTGGTATTCCAAAAACAGGTTCAGGACCCACAAACATTGCTGCGGAGCCTCGCCTGGCCAGGCAGTCTGCATTTTCATTGCCTGTATTCCCCTGTGTCCTGGCACCCAGGAAAGTGTAACTTGTTGTGGTTAGCCAGGTTTAGGAGGCATTGCAGACAGTTCCAAACCAACCTTGAGCTGACTTGTTGGGATGCCAAAGCTTTTATGGCCGCTTGACTATCAGAAAGATAGTAATGTCCCTGCCCTTATATCTCCTCCTCAAGTTCTCTCGCAGACAAAGTTCAATGGCATATATTTCCGCCTGGAAAACAGTGGCATATTTCCCCAGGGAAGCATAAGCATTGAACCTGGGGGTCATACCTGTATTCCTGCGCCGGCTCCATTGTCAGTCTTGGATCCATCGGTATACCAAACCAATTTCCGGCTGACCAGGAGATCGCCACTACCGCCCCAGGAAGCTGGGTTTTGTATGGTCTGTGTGTATTTATCCGTTTTGGCATTATATCACTCCCCATCTCAAATATTGGGTTTGTGATACTGCTCGTTATTCTGGTGTGTCCTAGGGCAGGCCCAGAGCACCAGTTGCCGTTACATTTCAGCCTGTATGCCCCAATCCTCGCCTCCGCCTTAATAATTATACCAGGAGGGGGGAGGCTTAGTAGGGTTTCCATGGCTGCAGTTGAAGTGCTTCTAATAGCTCCCGTTATACAGAGACATGCTAGTCGCTGGAGTTTGGATAACTCCAGCTCTGTTCTCTGTTCTATTTTTGGCCCCAGATAGTTGAACCGTAGGTTATCATGGGTCTTACCACAGCAGTGTACAACCAGTGTACTATGCGTGGCTGAAATCCCCAATTCTTCCCCACAGCTCTTTTGGTAGCCATTAGAGCCATTTTGCCCTTATTAATCACATTCTGCATATGTGGATTCCAGGTTAGCTTAGAATCCAGAGTTAATCCAAGGTACTTTACCTCCTGAACATAGCCGAGTGTGGTACCGAAGAAGTGAGGAGATTTTAAATCATCCCGCTTCCTTCGTCTAGTGAAGGGTATTAGCGCAGTTTTGCCAGGATTAACAGTAAAGTTTTCCTTGTTGCACCATCCCTCCACAATTCTCAGTGCCCTTTGCATAAGCTCCGAGATTGTTTTGTTATGCTTCCCCACGACAAGTATAGTGATGTCATCCCTACCCCGGGTATAGAAGCCATTATTATTCAGTTCCACCAGGAGTTCGTCAACAACCATATCCCACAGTAGTGGGAATAGAACCCCTCCCTGTGGGCATCCTTTGACCACTGACACCTCCATTGTTTCGCTGAATAACGTTGCTTGCGCTCGTCTGCCAAGTAACATGTTGTTTATCCACCTACAAATGGTGTCGTTAACATTACGTCTGGCAAGAGCCGCGGCCATTGAATTGAAGGAGGTTCGATCAAAAGCTCCCTCAATGTCAAGAAATGCAGCAAGTGCGATTTCCTTGTTGTTCAGTGCGAGTTCTAATCTGGTCACCAGTTGATGATGAGCAGATTCATGATTTTTTTTGACTGATAGGCATGTTGGTTTTGTGGAGTGGCCTCTCTGTCAGAGAGTTTTCCCCGACATACCTGTCGATCAGTTTTTCCATTGTTTTTATCATAAAAGACGACAATGTAATTGGTCCCAAGTCCCTTTGCCTGGGAGCAGACCTTTCCCGGCTTTGGAATGAAGACCATTTTAGTCTGCTTCCATGCATTGGGCAAATGCCGTAGCTAGGCTTGCACGGAAGAGTTTGCAAAGCAGTGGAACTAGGGTTTGCTTTCCCTGCTGTAGTAGTGCTGGGATTATCCCATCAGGTCCAGGTGCTTTGTAGGCTTCAAATGATTCAATAGCCCACTCGATTTTTTCGTAGGTTATGACTTCCTTTGCTACTTCCCAGTCGCTTCTTGTGGGTCGAATATTCGGAACATTGACGACTGGGTAGGTCTCTAAGTTGAGTTTTTCTTGATCCTGTAGATGTGTTTGGGCAAAATCTCCAAAGTTTCCCTGCCAGTTTCAGATAGGTCCCATCTGGTTTTTTTTGAGGGCCAATAGGATTGACCGGATCTTTAGACAGGATTTTTGGAGTCTGGCTGCCTGCTGGTTTTTCAACCTCCTGGCAGTATTTCCTCCATGAATCCAGTTTAGCCTTACGGACCCGTTTATTGTATTCGGTGAGTGCAGATTGATATTCATCCCACTCACCTATTTTCTTCGCTCTGTTGAACAGTCTGCGGGTTTTTTCCTTAGCTCCAGTAGTTCGTTATTCCACCAGGTAGACTTTTTCCTGGCGGTTTGCTTTACTAGAGGACAGTTATTCTGATAAGAGTTTGTAATAGCCTCCAGTAGTTCACAGGAAGCAAGCTCTATGTCAGTAGTATTCCTAATGCTGGTTTTGACGTTACTGCAGTTGATGGTCAAAGTTTCCTTGTATTTCTCCCAGTCCGTGCTCCTCGGATCACGGTACTCCCCCATTGGCCTCTGAAATGCAGAGATCGCCAGGAAGATGTGCCTGTGATCAGACAGCGACGGTTCCTCAGATACATACCACCTTACGGTTTTAAATTAGTTTTTGTGGAGCATTTAAAAAAAAAAAAACAAGGATATAAGGAGTAAGAATATGCGTCTGCGAAAGACCTTTGATATATATCACTGCACAATTTAAAACACTTAAAAAAAATTCTAGGACTGTTAATAGTTCAAATAAATTCATATGTACATTTATGTATCCAAGACAAAGGTCATCATTTTGAATACTTGCTGTAATATTTTTGTATACCTAATTCTTTTTTCTATTAAGGATTTTATTTTTGTTTGGCATTTTTACTTCTAAAACACTTATAGTTTTGTATAATTAAAAAAAAAATCTTATTTAGTTGTAGACTTTAACGAGTAATTTTATTCATGGCTAGTTCATAGCGTCATATTCATTTTAAATACGTTTCTTTTCTGTACTTTTCTTTTTTTTCTATTTTGATAACTTATTCCTAAAAAATCTGCACTGACATTTTTTTTTTTAAAAAAAAAAAAAAAACCCCAAACCAAGGCCGACTAACAATAAGACACAATTCAAACATGCTATATATAAAATACTTATAATTTTTTATTAATTAAGGTATTGATTAAAAAAAAAGACGAATTTAAAAAAATATGTCTTTATTATAAGTGTGATGGTACCTTGCTGTTAACAATAAATCCAACATGATAGTTTAACACATTTAACCCCTTGAATTAAATCTTACAGACCAATTTGTTTAAAAACTTAACCAGTATTCACCGTTAATAGCAAGTATCACACTAATGATAAATTATAGCATATCAATATTTTCAACATTGTCTAGAAATAACAGAAAGTTCTTTATTAAAAAATATTACTTGATAATCAAGATATAAGTAGCGTCAACAAAAATTTTAGTTGGAACCCCGAAAGAACAGCTTCGATTTTTTTTTTTTTTTTAATTTTGGTTAAACAATATTATGATATTTAAATAAAACATTTTTTTATCGCTGTAACTTTTAAATATCAATCTTACTTATTTTTACAAAATTTTTTTTTTTGTAAAAATTAAGTTTTCTACAAAAATAGTTTTAAAATATTTTATCTTTTTCATGTTTCGTAGATATTAGAACTTATATTTCGACAGAAATTTTATTAAGTGAACTGTTATAATTGCTTATATTTTTTTTTTTTAAAATAGTGACACAAAATGAATCAACAAAAAAATAAAAATTAATATTTTTTTGGGGTTTAAACAACTCTGAGGAACATTTTTATATTAGATATTAAGAAAATATAATAAAAATTTAAATAAAAAATTTTTTGAAGAGGTATTTAACTATTTTTAAATATTTTATTAAATGAAATTTTTTTTTCTCACATAAAAAAAATTTTAAATTTTTATTTATATACACTGCAAACCCCCCGGTGAACAAAAAAATTTTTCGCACCTTTTTTTGCGGAGAAAATTATATTTTTTTAAACGTTTTTGGGTGCTGGGGGGTTTCGTCATTTTTTTTGGTTTTAAAAATCGTTTTTCAAGCCCCCCTTTTTCAGGAGGGATTAGAAATTAATTTTCCTTGATGAACTTGTAAATAGACTCTTCACCTTATAAAAAATGATTTTTTTTAATATTAAAAAAATGCCTTACAACGGTTTTTCAACAAACACTATGGTAATAGATATGGAAAAAAGAAAAAACATCTTATGTATTCATGCATTCACTGGATGTGATACAATTTGCCTTTTTAATAAAGGAAAAATAATTTTATTAAATTTTTAATGATTAAAATTACGTGGGATTAAAACTTTTTTTAAAACCAGTAAAAATGACTTAACCCGCAGCATCTAAAAACATCTTAAAAACCATATAATCAGAAAAAGTGGCCGTTATTACTCAGCTGCTTGCAGTATTTGCAGTAGAAGTGACTGTGATAACCACCCACCACTTGAAGAAGATGAAAGCTCCAATACGCAAAATATAAATAAAAAATTAATTTAATATTTTTTATACATGTGAGTGGAGCAAAAAATGTTTAACATTTAATAAAGATTTTAAAAATACTGATAAATAACTCTTCATAAAATTTAATTTATTTCAATTTTATCATATTTTCTTAAATATCTAATTAATTAGGTTTTATTTATAATTTTGTTATATCCATTTATTTTATTACTATAATATAAAAAATATTTAATAACAATTATTACAGTCCGGGGAAATTTAAATAAAATTTCTGCTTTAAAAAAAATTGAAGTTCAATATTTCCAAACTATGAATTAAACATGAAATTATTTTAAAACTATTTTTTTTAGACAATTTAATTATTTAAAAAAAATTTTGGGAAAAAAGGGCGAAAATTAATGTTTAAAAAATTACAGCGATTAAAAAAAAATTTTCGCATTTAAATATCCTAAATATTGTTTAAACAATATTTTAAATATTTTTTGCCCCCTCCAAAAATCTCTGATTTTAAATAATATAAAAAACAAAAATTTAAATTTAAAAAAAATAACAATCAAAGCTGTTCTTGAGGACCAAATTTTGGCAGTTTTATGTATTTGTCATAGTCAAAGGTCGATATGCAGTCTCTTCGGGAATGGTTGGTTTATCCCAGGTTTGACCAAAACCTTTGGGCTAACCCCAAAATAAATTTTAATATCGGCCTTTAACTATAGTATTTTTATGAACCTAATAGTTCCTAACTTTTCGTCAAACGTCAAATAAAATAATCTGTTTCGGGCTTTTCCTAATCCATTCTAGAAATGACTGGCAGACTCGGGCAAACGTGGACTACTTTAAAAGTTAAATAAGTTTTTTCGATTAGTTTTGGTTAGTTGTGGTTGGTTGTAAATGAAATAAATCTAACGTATTGTGCAATTTTAAATGTCATAATGCCTCACCATGT
>JAHBCN010002194.1:0-96738 GCA_019359885.1 Listronotus oregonensis
AATGGTGAAACCTTTTAAAAAAATTTAGGGGGAAAAACTAAATTTTTTATAAAAAATTTTTTTTTTAAATTACAAAATTTTTTAAAAATTCTAATGATTAATAAAATATTTTTTTTTTAAAAAACTTATTGGGGCCCTTATAAAAAAAAAAAAAAAAAAGAAAAAAAATTGTAAAAAATTTTGCTTAAAAAATGGGGATTTTTTTTTTTAAGGCTCGGAAGAAAAAAAAAGCCCCCTAAAAACTTTTAAAATGAAAAAAAGGGATTAAAATTTAAAAAAAGGGTTTTTTTTTTTTTAAAAAAAAAAATTTAAATTCCCTTCTTGGTTTTTTTTTTAAAAGTTGTTAAAAAAAATTTCTAAAACTTTAAACTTTTAAAAGGAGGGAAAGAATATTAAAAATGTTTTAAAATCAAAAAAACATAAAATAAATTGTGAAAAATTGGAGTTATTTTAATTTTAAAAAGCCCCCGTACCCCAAATAGGATTTAAAAAAATTTTAAAAATAAAAATTTTTTGTGGTTGAATTTTTTTTTTTCTCCGTAGCTAGGTTATTAAAAGGTAAAATTTAAAGGATCTGAGTTTATTTTTTTTTTTTTTCAAAAATATGAGTGTTTTGGCAAGCGAAGTTGCTAATTTGATCATTTTTACCACCAAAAATTTAAAATTTTTTGCTTACGAAGCAACTTTCAATTTTAAGAAAAACTTTTTCAAAAAAAAAAAAAAAATTTTTTTAAATTAATAAGAAAAATTTTTTTAAAAAAAAAAAATTGACAAAAAAAAAAAAAAAAAATTTTTTATAAATTTAAAATTTACCAAAAATAAAATTTTTTAAAAAACCCCTTCTTTTGGAAGTTGGGTTTCGAAAGAATTTCCTTTGAATTTTCTTTAAAACCCATTCCCCTGGCCAAAATTTTTTTTTTAACCCCCCAAAAAAAAAATGGGGTGAAAATAAAAAATGTTTTTAAAACTTTTATTTTTTTAAATTTACAAAACTTTTAAAAACCTGGGAAAATTTTATGGGTTTTCTTGGAGGATTCTTTTTTGACCCCCATGATTTTCCAAAACCCTGGCAATTTTTGAGAAAGAAAATTTTTTCCAAATTCCATCTAAACCTTTCATTTTTTTTTTTTTTTTCGGTGCCATTTTTATTTTTCTTTTCCCTTCAAAAGTTTTTAAGACCTAAATTAAATTTTTTCCTGGTTGGTTTTTTTTAATTTTTTGGACCCATCCATTTAAAAAAATTTTTTTTCCCTTTGAAATTTAAAAAAATTTTTTTTTAAAAAAAATTTTTTGGGTTCGCCCTAAATTTGTGGGCAATAAAAATTATTTAAATGGTTTGATTACCTTTCCGGTGAGCGTCTTTAAATTTTTTGGAAAAATTGACGATAAAATCGGCCTTTTTTAAAAAACGCCAGGGCCCCAATTCCTTTTTAACAAAGGAACATTGTTTAAAAAATATTTGCTGGGCCTAAATTTTTTTTATTAAAACCTTGAAAAACTTTTATTTAACTGGGTTTCAAAACGCCAATTCTTTTCTTGATTAAAGAACTTAAATTTAAAGGATTTTAAAAACCCCCTTTCCGACCACTCAGGGAAAACCTTTTTTACCCCCCGAACTAGGTTTCAACTTGTTATTGGGGTTTGAAGGTTGGTTTTAACCCGGGCCCCATACCAAGATTTTTTTTGGTCAACGAATAATTTCTTTATAAAAATAGTGCCGGGTTGATGGAACTCCCCCCCCTTTAAAACTTCAAACTTTTTTGTTCTTTTTCGGTTTTGTTAATTTTAATTTAGGGGTTTTTTCTTCCCTTTTAAAAAATTTAAAAAAAATTTCCTTAAAATAAAAATTTTTTCCCCTTTTTAAATGGCCGATAAAAACCACATTTTAATAAATGGAAAAAAAAACTTACAATTTAAAAAAAGGGAAAATCACAATAACCAAAAATCCAAACTGGTCAACTATAAATTTTAAATTTTTTTATAATATTAAATTTTTTTAAATTAATAATTATTTTTTAAAAATAATAATAATTAATAAAAACAATTTAATATTTTTTTTTTTTTTTTTTTTTTTTAAATTTAAATTTTTTTATAATATTATTTTAAATTTTATTTATTTTAAAATGGTAAAAAAAATTTTTTTGCAAAGTTTGGCAAGCTTTTAAAATTTAATAATCTGACGGTTTTATATTTATTTTTTAATTAATAAATTTAAAAACTGGATTTCAGGATGCTTTAAAATATATCTTGAAAAAAATGCAAATTTAAAAATTTAAAAGTCGGTTTAGTCCCCTACCTTTCAACCAGGTCAGTGTTTTTATGTTCAGATGATTAAAAAAAAAAACCTTGTAAAATTTTTAGTGCCTCAATTGCCTACTTTAAAATATCTACCAGTTTCCTACTATAAAAAAATTGGGCCGTTGAATAAAAAAAAAATTTTACTATAGTAGCATCCTTGTTTGACCTTTTATTATAACATAAGTCTATTTCAATAAAACACGAGTATAAGCATTTGCTTTCTTTTTTTTTCACTTGGCCCATTTTTTGTGTTTTAAAGATATTATAAATGTTAAATCTGTTGGTCCTATCTCGAAGGCAAAAAAAAAAACTTTTTGATACAAAAATTCGCAATAATAATATAGAACACACCTACAATTTATGTACAATTTATTGTTTATGTTTTTCTTGTATTCAGTGTTTTCATAAATAAGTCAAACGCATAAAAGAAAATCGACTATATGTTAACAACGCAGAATTTACACATCAAAAATATTGCAACACGCATTTGATAATAACCATAAAATTAAAGAAAATTTAAAATAAAAAAAAACATCCATATTATTAAATAAAGATAATTGTGTGACTCGAAATCACTTAATTAAAAATAATACTTAGTTACCTTTGCTTAATGCTGAGATAATTTAAGGAAACTTTAAAATTATTTAACTTTTCACCCCTCTTATTTTTAAAAATATAAATTACATTTATGACATAATATCATAATTTTAATCAAAAGCTTTTAGAATATCGAAAACAAAATCAAAATAATTTTATTTTGAAATATTATAATTATTAGTACACATTTTTTAGATTGATTTTTACTTGAAAACGATGGTAGACTTGCTATAAAAAAACCGTAGATAAGTGTTAAGATTTTTGGGTTTTTTTATTTTAAATTTTGGTTTAGGCGATTGCTACTTAATGAGCCTCAATGGTTTTGAGCACATTCAGTTTCTATACCATAGGGCCAGGACTGAAGCGGGACCTTCTGGCTTCTTAAAAATCATACAAATAGGAAGTTTTTGTGGGGTACCCAAAAAGGACTTTTTGATAAATTGTCCATAAAAACATTTTTAGCTAAAAGTGTAGCTTTCTTTTCGTGAAAATATAATTTAAAACTTCAATTAATCGACCAGAAACTGTGATTAAAATTTGAATTAATTTATTTAAACTAAAATTAATGCTAAGTTGCTAAATTCTTTAAATTATTACCCGGCCTATTACTTCTTAAGATAAAATAAACTGCATCTAAAATTTTAAGGTGTGTAATAAAATATATTGGCTTATAAAAAAAGGTAATTTATGAAAATTATTAAAGTATTTTAAATATTAGCAACTAAAATAAAAGAAATTATTTATATAGCTTTTTTAGCCCATAAAAAATAGATTAGGCTAAGGACTTTAAACTAATGAATATAAACTCACTTCCAGATCCATTGTCCTTGATAACGGCCCTCCTTGTCCTGCCATATTGACAAGGTACTGACCGTCGGCACCAGCACCAAGAGTGTGTCTGCGGGGATCGTCTCGTCGCGCACTGCGACTTCTTCCCCTTACCTCTCCACCCTCATTGTCACTTCGAACTGAAACAAAATTTATACTCAGTTATGGCAAACCTCTATTATTTATTTATTAAATATTTTTTAAAAAGGTGTTGTCATTTTTTACGCCAACTGTGTGTATAGTTAAAACCTGTTGAAAAAAAAATAAAGTTATTTGTCAAACAGATGTATAGTTGGATCAATATAAGAATAAAAATTTGGTTCTCTTTGAAAGGAAAAAAAACATAAGAAGTAGCCGAATAGGTTTAATTTGAACTAGCAGCCGCCTTTGCTTTTTATAATGTGCCGCTTCCCGCACGTGTCTGTAATAATAGACCATATAAAAAGCCGACAATAACAATTAAGCCTTTTTGCTACTTTTTAACTTTTTTTTTCTTTTCAAAGGGCACCGAATTTTCATTTTAAAAATGATCCAACTATAAAATTTCTATTATTACATTTTAAGGGAAATGTTTATTTCACATACTTTTTTTAATTTTTCTAAAAACTATTGCTAAATACACCCAAATAATCGGATTTTTATTTTCAAAAAAGCATTATAAAGCTTGAGTTCTCTAACATATGTAAAAAAATAAATTAAATCCCATATTCTGGTCTCTACCCAACTTGCAAAAATGACACAGAAATTAGATTGAAAAATTATAGTGCAAAAACTATTAAACTAATTTTGACGAAATTTGGCATATTTTACCATAGCATAAAGTTCTTTCTGATCGAATATGAAAGTCTTCAAAGAAACTTAATGAGTCCAATAAAATAAAACATTTTGCGATTTTTAGCTAATCCTGTCTAGATATTTAGTAGCAAAACTATGAGCGATTTATTTGATTTTTTTACATTTTGTTATTGCATATGCGTTTTTAAAAAGAGTTTCCAGGAAACACTTTCCTGTCATTCCTTGTATTAAAAAAAAAAAAAACAGATAAGGCTTATTATTGGATTTAAATTAACCTTCCGTTACTAATGTGAACTTATGTGAAATAAATACCAACGTCGGACTCACAGTCCGCATATCGTTTTTTATTGAAAAATTATCAAAAACCGTGTATAACCAAATCAGTCTTGGTGAAAATGTATTAAGATATTCAATATAAGTATGCTTACACATTTTCAAGGTAATATATTACAATCCAAAAGTCAAGAAAATCTTTAATAAAAAATAAAGCTAAAAATCCTGTTTACAATTTTTAAATTATAAAAATCACATAAATCGAAAACATATAAAACATACCATTATTAAAAACAAATACAGAACGTCTAACGAATTTTCAACATATAAAAAAATAATTACATTTTGAAAAACAAAAATTTAACTTTTAACCTAAACTCTAACTGACTAAAATAATAACGTCAATCTTCGTCACTTTCATCAGCCAAACAGTCACTACACATGTATTCCAAGATGTTGCTGGGGTCATATCTTGCTTATCATCCATGTTGTGATCTTGAATTTCTTCAGCATCATCCTGCAAACTCGAGTCGTCGTCACATGGCTCATCATCAGTCTCAACATCATCGAAGAGTTGGAGGAGATATTGTTGTTCCCTTTCGTAATTTTAATAAATTTATTATAATAATTTATTAAGCTTTAATCAAATATGAAGATTTATTAATTTGCCAAAAGCAGAAATTAATTAAAAATTATACCTTAAAAAAATAACATAAACACTAACGTGTGGAGTAAGAGTCCGCATAAGAGCCTAACTTCAACACAAGACACCCTACTCTGTTTACTACTTAACACTAACTTGGAGCCCCCAACCGCAACGGCTACTCAACGGTACAGCCTCCTATCCGGAATTGTTCGAAAAATACCGGCCAATTTTCGGTCGTGCGGACTTATAGTCCGCACGTTAGTAACGGAAGGTTAATAAACTTTAAATTAAATTTTAAAACAGTAACAATGTATATTTACTGATATGTACAATTTACAATTGTATTGACTAAAATAAAAATTATAAGATTTGCTTTTATTATCACAAAAAGTTGTTAAAGCCTATATCCATGCAACACTTTTTTTGGTATTAACAAACTTCAGTTACCTTTTATTTAAATCTTTGGTGCGTGTGTTTTTCTGACAATAAATATCACAAAAAGGCAGTGAATAGCAAGTACTTTTAAAATTTCCATCCTTACATTTGTTTTTCCTTTGAGAAATTTTTTGACTACTTTCATTAGAACTAAAGCTCAGATTTGATTTAGGTTGTTCTGCGATTATTTCTATATCACATAAGTTTTTACATGCATTTCTATGTTGAGGAGAATCTGAGCAACTCTCTTCATCATTACTATCAAAGTCTGTATTCACAGCTTCAATTTCTAACGTTCCACTGTTCACACAACTTATTAAAGGACAATGTGATATTTCCACAACTGTCTTCACCAAGCTGCATTTCATTATTACATTTGTTTGTATCTTCGTTAAATTTAAATGTTTTTTTAAAGTTACATTTATTATTTTTGTGGTTATTAATACTTAACAGGTTTTCATTTGCAGTTTTATTTAATTCAATTTCAAGAGAGGTAATTTTAGAACAATTCGGCTTAGTATTAGCATTGCATTTTGCATTGTTTTTACATCCTAACTTTTTTTCACAATTACATTTGATATTTCTGTCCCTTTCTAAAGTTAATAATCTGCTGTTTGTTTCTTTATCAGATTTAGTTCCCAATGTAGTAATTTCGACACAATCTTTAAGGGATTTCCTGTTTTTATGATGTTTTTCAAAATTAAAAACTGCAAACGTTTTTTCTTTTTTAACTTCTTTAACTTTTTGTAAGATATTTTTAGAATTAATAGTGACACTTGTCGACTTGTAACATTTTTTATCGTTAATACTTAAACAAGCATCTTTGCTCTTTTGCTGATATTGATTTTGGTCGTTATTTCTTTGCAAATCATACCATCCTAAGTTTGTAACAAAACTTTTAGATTCACATATTTTGCTCATATCTCCAATGGCTTCAATTTTAGTACGATGTGTTTTAGGACAATCTTTAAAGTGACTAGGTTTGTAGCTGCTTTCTTCAATATTAATATCTTTAGATTTTATCTTTTTTAATTTATGCCTTACTTTCAATAAATTGTTAAAATCAATTGTTTTTGTTGAGGATATAGTTGAATGTACATCACGGCTATAAACAAAATTAACTGTACTATTATTATCGCTACGTCTTGTGCATTTCGATGAACAACTATTCAAATTTTCATGTTTCCTGTGATTTTCTATTTGTATGCAGCTGGAATTTGTATGTTGATTATTGATTTGGATACCTGAGGTAGATTGTATTGCATCCTTACCCATCTGAATTTTTTCTTCACAATTGTAGTTTTTAATTTTCTTCTTTTTAATATTTAGAAAATTCTCATTAGTATTTTGATCTAGTTTTAGTTCTGATGTATTAGGACAACGTTGATTTTTACAATAGATATTTGTTTTTTACTTTGTCATTTACTTTTAACGAATTATTTACATAATTTACATCTTTTCTAAGTAAGGAGTTAGTATTATTATCAGTGCTGAAAAATAATAATGTACTTTCACCATCATTATGCCTTTTGTACATGCAATGGTTTTCTTTTTGCATATAGTTATGACTGCAATGTCGATTTGTGACCGTTTTTTCTTTATGAAATGAATTTTGATTATTACCACTATTAATTTTCGAGATAGATTTTTTAGTACTGCTGTAGGCAGACAAAGTTATATTTTCATTCTTTTCTCCATTATTTTTACCCCTTTTACAATTTTCAATTTCTAAGCTGTTGACCTTATGTTTCTGATCATGAGTTTTATGTAAGTCAACAAGCATTGTCTTAGCAATGGGATTCTCTGGCTTAGTTATC
Source organism: Listronotus oregonensis (assembly GCA_019359885.1). Taxonomy (NCBI): domain Eukaryota; kingdom Metazoa; phylum Arthropoda; class Insecta; order Coleoptera; family Curculionidae; genus Listronotus; species Listronotus oregonensis. Next base: position 7,690 of record JAHBCN010002194.1, read on the forward strand.
TTGGAAATCTTAACATTATCTACTTTAGTTCAGATTTTTTCATGTCAATTAAACATGCTTTATATACAGATATGATATTTGGACGGGGAGCACATATTTTTTGAATACTTGGGCAACATATAGACTTACTAACCTTGGCCTTTGATTTTATTAAATTTTTATTTTTTGCAAAATTAATATAAATTGGTTTATTTTTAACTCTTTTAGTTTCTTCATAGTTTTTTTATATTCAGGATTACTGCGTTTCATGGGAGCTTCATCTTCAGTTTGTATATCTGTTTCATCATTTTTAATGCTCTCTTCCGAACTTGAACTTAGATACGGCAATATTTCCTCTGTAGGAATTCTTTTTAAAAGGGATTGAGGGGGCTGTTCACTCTCTTGTAACTCTAAACCTAGAGTTTTAACATCAGCTTTTTTAATTCTTTTTAAATATAACCTTGGACTATCATCATAAAATTGCCTTATTGGCGATTCAAAAAAAAGTTTTCCTTTTAAATTGCTGATGTCTGCATTCTTTAAAAGGGTTTCTTTATTTGTAAAAAGTGTGTCATCATCATTTTTATCTGTTGGGGTGTCAATCATAGCATAGTATACTATTTCTATTTTTAACCATTTTTACTAAAAATTTGACAGTGATTTCTACTTTATAACCTAATAATTAAATTCGTAAACAGGATACGTCATGTTTTCAAGTGCCTGAAAGACATATTGTAACGCTATTTGATGTCAAAATGACAATGGGTAAAAAAAAATATTTTTTGTGAATCTACCAATGTGTCATGTGTAATTATAACGTATAATGTTATTCCTAAATCCTTTAAAATATTGCATTTTACGAGTAATTTACATGTTACCTTTTACTTGTTTTAAATAATAAAATAACGGCACATTTATATTTTATTTATGATTTTTGTTTGAAATGACAAAATTTGTTTTTTAGGGTTGTCCACTTTAAACTTAGTTAATTGACAAAACCGTATGCATTATTTCAATTCAATTGAATAATTATTGTAAACATATTGTTGCTTTTTGTTGTTGTCTTTAACCGGTGAATTTTAATGTTATCTTTTGATTCGGTACAGTATAGACAAAAAAATGAAATATTTAATTAGGTAAAAACTACTTTTAATTTTAAAATACTATGTAATTCTTTAACTATTCTAAGTTTCGTATTGAATAAAAAGGTTTTTATTTATAAGAAATATTCTTTTTTGCAAAATATTACTGTCGGTATTATTCATTGGCCTCTTTTTGGCTTAGTTAGGGTTACATTTATTCATTTTGTTAAGGGTATTTGGCTTTGTTCCAATATTTATTCAAGATAATACAGGGTCTTCATTAATGTTTGTAAACCACGTGACCAAAAATGTTGCGGGTTGCCTATTCAGAGGTTGCACAAAATTTAATAAAATATCCATAGAAATATTCATTGGCGCCGGGCATTTTAAAATCGATATTTAAATGTCAAAAACATTTTTTTTAAGTTTAGAAAATTTACCATTTATTATTTTTTCAATTAATTGTAATTTGAACCAAGTTATTACAGACTTTTTGGATAATTTTTGTATGCATTTAGTTTTGAGTCTCTTGTTTGTCAATAATTTAATTTGCTAGATTTAGGTACAAAAAATTCTAGTCAAGAAACGAGGGGGTTTTTTGCATTTGATTCGTATCAACGTCTACAAACTTTGTGAACAAATTTAATTATTGGAAAATGAAAACCTGCATTTCTGCGTTAAAAAAATCATTTTTAAATTACATTTTAATGTTTGCAATTATAAAAAATGTATAACTAGGTAAATAATGATGAAAATGAGAATTTGTTACTCGGGAGTTTTCAAGGTCGCTGACTATGAGATTGGCAAGGGCCTACGGACCACCTGGTGCGCGCTAAGGATAGTGTAAACGTGGTCTAGTCGAGTTTTACGACGTTTACACCATCCTTAGCGCGCACCAGGTACTCCCCAGGCCCTTGTCAATATCATATGAGTGTTCAACGACCTCGAAAACCCGCAAGTAACAAATTCAAGCTCATTTGCATCATTATTTACCTAGTTATAATTTTTTTATAGTTGCAAACTTTAAGATGCATTTCGAAAATGCATTTTTCTAATGCAAAATTGCAGTTATTTATTTCCCATTAATTACATTTGTTTTACAAAGTTTCTATATGTTTATACAATTCGAATGCAAGAAACCGCATTTGAATCTATCTTACTGCACAAAAAATCCCTCGTAAGGCCTATTTTGGTGCCATGTTCCCTTGACTATGTTGGGTTTAGCGAAGATCCATTAATATATTTTATTATACCTTTGGATTTTAGTCAATTTAAACTTAATAGGAAAATTCAAGTCACATTAACTCTTAGTTTACACAGTTTATTCATATTATTTAAATAAAACTACTTGACTTAAAATGATGGACATGACTTAGATTTATTTTACATTATTAATGAATTATACTAACTAAGTTACATAATAATTAAAATTGGGAGGATTATTACATGCTAAAAGAAATTAAGATAAAACAATGTACAAAAAATTCCAATTATTTTAACCGGGCAAATGAAACCACGCTTCATCAGAGAAGAAAGTACGGTCCAAAACATCATTCATTGTTAAGAATCTCATCAAACCATTGACAGAACTGCACCCTTTTTCTAAAATCTGGTGAAAGGAATTCTTGCAATACTGTGACCTTATATGGATGCATTTCCAAGTTTTTGGTTAGTGATTTATGGCAAGAACTAACAAACATTTCTAAAAAAATATGGCACTGTAAACATTAATTTCAATTTTTATTTAAAATAGTATCTTTACCGGACTGAGTAGACAACTTCTCCACTGATTTTTTAGGAATGTGCTCCATTCGAGCATGTATATCAAGAACAGGTTCTGTAAGCACGGTAGGCCCTCCAGTGGACTTGCCCTTACAAATGCAATTCTTGTTTTTAAAGCCATTGATTAGCACATGTCTGTGATGGACAAATGTTTCGTACTCAACAAGATTGTCAGGAAACCTTTCTCTAAACTGGTCCATGCAACTTTGGAGAGAATATGACCAAGTTCCATCCTCATTACGAGTTGCACTTCTAAAATGTGCCATTATTATAAAGGCATCTTGTTTCACAGTCCACATTTTAAACATTTTCTAAAAGTAAACAAAACAGTTTTATTTACGTAACCTCAATAACAAAAACACATGTAACTTTAAAATTTTACTCAAAGCTCAACTAGTTATTGGTTTATTTAACTTTAAAAAAAGGCAAACATCTTGTTGGTTAAGCTTTCAAACATCATAAGGATTTCTATCCTTATGATGATTTTTTATTCAGACTGAAATGTTTATTCCTCGACGTAACTTTAGAAACCTTAAATAAAAGATCATAAACCAAATAATTTTTAGCCTTTATTAACACAAAATAATTTATTTCCAGCATGATATATGTCATGAAAATTCTTATATTTTTATTTGCAATATTAATGGACTCAAACTAAATAAATAGTGTATTTTTAACCATGACATATACCTTTCTTAATTTGTATAGATCCTGATTTATTTTGAAACAAATATTATTTATAAAACTAGGCAGCTTTAAAAAAAAAAAAAAAAAAAAAAAAAAAAAAAAAAAAAAAAAACAGTCCCAAAAGCAGCTCACTTAATAGTTCCACGTCTACCAATCCATTTATTTGCTAAAACATTATCAAGATACTGCTGTACTTTTGCGGCGTAGTGTTGTGGTGCACCGTCTTGTTGATACTACAAGTTTTCATCTATAGCTTTTCAATTGTTTCTATTGGGGAATAAGTCAACTAGGGTAGAAATAAGAAAACTTAAGAAAAAAAGTATGAAGATACTTTTACCCGTTTACAGCATTATCGAAAAAGTATGGCAAAATATATATTTTTTTTAATATGCCTGCCCAAACATATTTTTTTGATATTGAGAATGATGCTTGCGCATCCACCTAGGATTTTCCTGAGCCCAATATCTTTAATTTTGTTGCTTTACTTTATGATTTAATTTAGAAGTAGATTAATTCGAAAATATCATGTTTTTAACGTTACATCTTTGCATTAAGTTTTAACAGAACTCCATTTTTCGATATGGATTGTCCGGCCTTTCATGGGAAAATCTTCTACGGAACCAGATTTTTTAATTTTTTAAAATTTTACTCACAGCTGATCTAGTTATTGGTCTTTTGGTTTATTTAACTTTAAAAAAAGGCAAACATCTTGTTGGGTCACCATACCCAATCATCATAAGGATTTCTATCCTTATGATGATTTATTTAGACTAAAATGTTCATTTCTTGACGTAACTTTAGAAACCCTAAATAAAAGATTATGAACCAAATAATTTTAAGCCTTTATCAACACAAAAATAATTTTTTTTCCAGCATGAATATATCATGAGAAAGTTTTATATTTTTATTTGCACATCATTAATGTGACTCTAAAACTAAATATATATATTTTTAACCATGACATTATACCTTTTCTTTAAATTTGTATAGACGCCTGATTTATTTTTGACACAAATATTATTTATAAAACTAGGCCAGCTTTAAATTAGCTCATAACAACCCAAAATAATGCAGGAATTTGGATCCGACACTATCGATGCAAAAATACTGGAGAAACTAAAAATAAACTATTCTGTCATGCAGCTATTAGAATCAGGGCCAATTTAACGATTTTGTTTTAATAAAAAAAAAATCTTTTGGCAAAGATGGTAAATTCTCGGTAGTAGTGTTATTCGCTGATCAATCGATAAAATGCCCGTCCTAATCATATTTAGATTTTTTTTTTTAAATTCGCCTACTTTTACATTGTGTCTTTAATAGGGCTGTGCCGATACCGATACTCAGTATCGGATATTGGCCGATACTTCCTAATTTCCAATACTCGCCGATACCTAAATTTTCAGATATAAATGTATTTGATTCAAGATAATGTTCTTTTGCGTGTCAAATCGGTCAGGAATCGTCGTTGCTCGCCTTCACCGCCATTTAAGCTTGAACAGAAAGTCGCTATTTCAGGTAAATAATAATATTAAACATACTTTTATTGGCGTTTACGGTAATATAGTTTATGTTCCTAATATTTAATTTTTAACATCTAAAATATTTGTTTTACATGTTCGTTGTTTCTTCCTCCGCAAATTTTATGAACATGTCGCACAGTGACTGGCTACTTGCTGAAAAAGTAGTTAAAAATTTGAAATCGTTTTAAGAAGCTACAAAGACACTAAGTGATCATTCTGCTCTTTAGCGAATATTGTTTCACAAACTAAGGGCATCTAAATTGTTTTAAAACATATTCAGGTATAAAATCACTCGCAAAAGAATTATTAGCAGGACTGAAGAACCGCTTCAGGTTCAATGAAACAGAATGATCTTTATTATATTCTTACGGTCTTAGATTCACGTTATAAAGCTTAATAACTTAGCGAAAAAGAAGATGAGCAAAAAGTTATTAAAAAGATAATAATGTTTTTACTTTTAAACTGTTAAAAAAAGTTTTTATCCGAATTTCAGATACTTTCAGATACATTATCGGCATCGGAGTTAAAGGATCGGAACAGTATCGGTATCGGTATCCGATATCTGAAATTTTGGTATCGGCACAGCCCAGTCTTATACAACGCATATTACTGAAAATACGGCATAACATCTACAATCTAAAAAGACATTTTAGTGAACCTACCAATCGGAGAAAGGGATCGAAGATCTATCAGGAAAAAAAGTCATTTAATTTACTACATCGGTTAATTCTTGATTTTTTAAATATTTCATATTAATAAAATAATAAATATTATATCTTATTAAAACCATTAGACCTTAAATGTAGTTTACTATTTGTATTAAAAAGAAAATTTACAGACTTTGCAAAGTTATATTTGTCATCCTTAAAGTATAATGTGTTCGGTTTTCGTATGTTTTGCAGGGTCTCTCCCTTATGAGTAGAGATAGAGGGTTGCGGCTTTTACAATACCATACTACTTTTAAAAAGCCCAAAATGTGCCTAATAATAATAAGTAGGTAAAATTGTACAGGGTGTCCCATTGGGTAAAACGCAACTGTTGTTTATATCTTAAAAGTACGTAATTTAGAAAACAGCCGACTCCGCCACAGAATTCTACGTAAAAAAAATTATAATAATCCATTTTCACTTCTTAAATAGGTACATGGTGCCCAAAAATGCAAATTTTCAATTTACCCTGTATGTCTTAAGCAAAGAGGGCTATAAAACTTTTGTTACTCGCGTCTTTTGTTTCGTAAAAAAGTAACGCGATATTTTGCAAACCGCAACCCTCTATCTGTACTAATAAGAGAGATACCATGCCAACCACAGAAAATCTGGACTTCCTGTACAGAAATCATGTTTATAAATATTTAGTTATGATGTACTCCTAACTTTTTTATTTACGTTTAAACAAATACGGTAAAATACGGCATTAACCGCCGTTTTTCCATTAAAACACCGCTCCTCGATGGATTAGCGAAATTAGGCAACGTTTGGCATGTAAGATACTTTAATGGGTTTTATTACTACCGTGCGCCTAGATCAAAATCAGCGATTCAGTACTTAATATTTACATCCATCTATTAAAAAAAATACAGATTAAAGGAACACAATTTGTTTAGTATATTTCAAAAAGAAAAACTCCGAAAAATTGCATTTTTGCAAATTAAATTTGAAAAAAATTGTATGTTTTTAGGTTAAGTAAAAGGCCAGATTTTGCGACGTTGTCGGATCAAAAAAAAGTACATAAAAAAACAAAGAATTTTAAAAAATATAAATTTTTCCGAGTTATCTCATTTGTACGAGAAATAGGAAATTTAAAATTAAACAAGAAAAGCCTAACCAGTACTAACCAAAACTAGGCAATTATTTGGACGGTATTGTTTGTTGGTTCTAGTTAGTTTTGTCCCGTTAAATTGTAAATTTGCTATTTTCTGTAAAAATGAGAAAAATCGAGAAAATTATTTATTTTTTTAAAATTGTTCTTTGTTTGTAGCCAAAATACGAAATCTTCATCATTTGATTTAAATTAAATATATTTTTAATTTCGATATTTATTTTACATAATTTTATAATATAACCACTGAACGCTAGTATTTACTAACTGATATAATTTAATACGGGTTTTTTAAGTTAAATTCAACCGACGGAACGACGAACAAAAAAAAATGCAACCTTTAATAATAACAAATTATCAGAAAATCATCTGGCAACATTACTTATTTAAGCACAGAAACGTTTAAAGAGAGGCATCATTTCATCACTTTCTAATGTATTTTTTTCACTTATTTTCATGTTTAGTAGTCGGCCATAACTTAAGTATATTTTGTATGAAAAATAAAGAAAATATTTTTTTAGACCCTATGTGTTTTATTTTGGTGTAACAAGTAGGTGAAAAAAATATATCAACATACTGCTGTTTTATAAAGACATTAAAGGTCAACGAAGCCGTATTTACGTTTTATAAAAGCGTTTGTTGACTTCCCACACTTTTGTGTAGTTTCATAATATGCAATTAATTTACAAGCATCTAAATATGTGCAAGAATTTTAATTCCAGTTAGGTTTTAAAATTATATTCCTAATAAAATATGTTACTAATATCTTATAACCTTTAAAAATCCCCTTAGAAAATATACGTGATTTACTCTAAAACAAAAATTTTTAAAATACTAAAACTAAAAATATCGGTATTACAAAAGCAAAAACATAATGAAGGCTATAAACATAATGGCAAGAGTGCTCTTGAAAATATAAACGATTTAAAATTAGCCTGAATTTATTACTTCGATGACCTAATTTTATTATAAATCTTTCATAAAACCAAGTAAGTGTGGCTGAACTTTTAGGTCTGTTTGGTATTCAGAAATAGTGTGCACTATTTTACACTTTTCTGCGTAAGCGCTCTTATCAAAGATGTATTTTAGGATTAAGTGTGTACCGGGTGTCCAAATAAGAAAGGACGCCGGCGTTGGGGAAAAAAATATTCTTAGTAAAAGAGGTTAGGAGAAATAGCTGGACATTATTTTCAAGTTTCTGAAATGGCCGCAAGGGGGCGTAACTACAATCTAAAATCTAAAAAAGTGATGTTTCTGTGAATTTTGCTATATTAACCAAACAAAAAATTACCTGATCTTTAAAGTCGAGCTTAATTTGAACCTTTTTTGTTCAAAAATGTTTGCTCTGGAAATCAAGTGGTGAAGGGTATTTAAAAGTTTCCGTAAAAAACACTTCGTATCTTCAAAACAACTAAGCCCATTTTAACAAGCTTAGGCTAGTTATAAAGAGCTTTTCTTCGGCTATAAATGCTATAATATTTGAAATTTTGTTAGTTTCAGATGTCGCCGCTAGAGGGCTTTTTCTTATATTCCGTAAGAAATTAATTAATTTTCTAAAAAAAATTAGATGGCTTGGTATAATTTTTTTTCATGAAAAAGTAGCTAAATCATGCCTAAATAAGCTCGTGAAAATCGTATCTCGATATCTTGTTCCTTACCTAAAATTTGAGCCAAAGAAAATTTTATACGTCAATATCTCAAAAAATATAAAACCCTCCTAAAATGGAATAATTTACGAGTTATAATCAACAAATCGAATTTTCAGGAATTTTTTTAAGGTATACCGCTGAAATTCGATCACTTGTAAAGTATTGCATTAAGGCAAAAAGATTATATGACCTAAATTAAAGGTTATATAAAAAAACATAATTAATTTCCTATAAAATTTCTTCTATGTTTTATAGTTTTTGAGATATTGACGTATAAAATTTTCTTTGGCTTAAATTTTAGATAAGGAAAAAAATCACACCATGCATTTAATTTTTTTGAGAAAATTACCCATTTCCGTCGGGATATCGAAAAAAGCCCTCTAGCAGCGACATGTGAAACTAATAAAACATCAAATATTATAACATTTATAGCCCAAGAAAAACTCTTGTCAAATAGTCTAAGCTTGTTAAAATCGGCTTAGCCGTTTTTAAGATACAGACTGTTTTTTATGGAAGCCTTTAAATACCCTCCATCACTTTATTTTTAGAGATACAGCAAAAATTGTCAAACAAAAAAGGTTCAAATTACGCTCTACTTTGAAGATCATGTATTTTTTTGTTGGGTTAATATAGCAAAATTCACAGAAACATCACTTTTTTAGATTCAAGATTGCAGTTACGCCCACTAGCGGCCATTTTAGAAACTTGAAAATAATTTCCAGCTATTTGTCTTCACCACTTTTACTAAAAATATTTTTTTCCCAACGCTGGGCCACAAACATTTTCTCAGATACAGCCGACATCCTTTTTATTTGGACAGCCGGTACAAAAAGTGTAAAATATTGTAAACTATTTATGAATTTTTTATTGTTACGGGTATTTTTGTTTCTTTTCTCTAAAAATTGATATATGTCATGAAATTTAGACTTTTAAAAAATATTAAGTAGGTAACAAATATTCCAAGTTAAAAAATAAATAAAACATATATTTTTGAAAGAATTACTTCAAAAATCGTTACTTGGTTGTAAGTTAAAACTGCAAATTTTTTAGATATGTTCTATAATGTTGTGGCTAATTTATTTATTAAAAAATCTTTGTTGGGTACATGACAAAGAAATTTTTATACAATGGGATCGCTTTGGTCCTGGTCCCGGGGTATATAGACTAAGTGTGCTTGATCCTATTGACCGCTCTGAACTTGCATATCTCCTGAAAAGCCCCAAAAATTCTTCATAGCTATCTATGTTTTGGTGGTAAGTCTGCCACCGTTTTTAAGATAAAAATAAGATATAAAAACTTACCTTAATATAATATACAATAATAATTAAAATTAAAATTGTTAAAGTTTTATTAAAATTATAGTGAATCTGAGCTTATCTTTTTTAGAATTTTCTGAGGTATTATCGTATATAAAAGAGACGCTCAGAATCTATATAATTTTAATCAAAATTTTATCAATTTTAATTTTAATTATTAGGTATTTAACGGTGGCAGACTTGCAACTAAAATGTAGATAAGTAATTAGTTTTTTGGGGGCTTTCAAAGCCTGTCAAAGTATTCAAATAGTACTTTAAGTACAAGTACCAAGTTTCCAATTTTTTAGAAAGTACTTCAAGTAAAAGTTGAAAATAGTTTTACTTGACAAGCATTTTTTTTTAATAACATCAAATTAAATACAAGCCTAAAATGTATAAGCGCAAAAGAAAATGTATAATTTGATAATTTAACGATTTACTTTATCTGTAAAGTCTATTATTGTGATCTATGTATTGAAATTTTTAGCAAAGTTATTCTTTTGTAAAATTTTTCGGGTTTGAAGGTCCAATGTAATTATTAATTCGACCAGAATGCATTTTTTTTATATTTTGAAACCTTATGACCTTCCAAAATTAGTGATTAAATCAATATTTTCTGCAGTTTTACCCTTTTAATAAATCATCATTTGTCTTCTTTCTCTAAAAACAAACATAATTATGTTAAACTAATTCACGTATCCTAAAGTTATAAACCTTTGGGTATGTTAAGTATTAATTGAAAAACCTTGATTACCTATTAAAAAAATAATAAAGCTGGTAGAAGAGCTTGAAGAGAAGAAAGTGACGAGATAATGATCGTAAAATAAAATTTTAAAAACAGGTAGTTTTAAGTGGTGTAAGAAACAAATAAAAAATACATAATGGTAATTTTATCATTCTTGGTCCGTTAACAATTAAATTAAAAGCTATAATGCATTAGAGTCAGCAAAGCTCGGGCAATTTTCTTGTTTTAACCTGTTTGCCCGATTATCTAACGTGAATAAATTAGCGAACTTGATTTATTTCTTTTTACTTCAAGTCCTTCTTATTTACTCCAAGTACTTTTTTTACTTTAAGTACATCGTAAAACTTCAAGTATTTAGAAAGATACTTCAAGTAATTTACTTGGCCAAATCAAGTAAAAGTTGAAGTATTTTAATATAAATTAATCAAGTATAAGTACTTCCTAATAAAAAGCGCTTGACGTAAAACACTCCAAGTACAGAAAAGTACTTAAAGTAATATTTTACTTTAAGTATTTCAAGTTTTGACAGCTCTGGGGGCTTTTAAGGAGGCTTTTTTTTTCATTTTAGGTGATTTGCAAGTTCAGAGGGGTAAATAGGTCTGAGCACACTCAGTCTCTATACCCTGAAAAAGTACCTATAATATTAAATATAATACAAAATAATTGTAATTTTACCATTCTTGGTCCTGCTAACAATTGAATTAAAAGCTATAATGCATCAGAGTGAGCAGAGCTCGGGCGATCTTCTTATTTTAACCTGTTTGCGCGATTATCTAACATGAATAAATTGGCAAACTTGATTTACTTTAAGTCCTTCTTATTTACTTGAAGTACTTTTTTTACTTCAAGTACAATCGTAATACTTTAAGTACTTAGCAAAATACTTCAAGTAATTTATTTGGTCCAAATCAACTAAAAGTTCAAGTGTTTAATTTTTTCAAATTAATCAAGTACAAGTACACTTTCTAATAAAAAGTACTTAAAGTAAAAAACTTCAAGTACAGAAAAGTACTTAAATTAAAATTTTACTTTAAGTGTTTCAAGTTTTGACAGCTCTGGGGGCATTTCAAGGAGGGTTTTTTTTAATTTTAGGTGATTTGCAAGTTCAGAGGGGTAAATAGGTCAGAGCACACTCAGTCTCTATACCCTGAGAAAGGAACCAAAGTGGTCCCATGATATAAAGATTTTTTTGGCATGTACCCCAAAAAAGACTTTTCAATGCACTTTTTTAGTCACCTTTTTGCAAGAAATCCACAACTGACTAATCGTGGGCCTCCAACCACTGTCCTTGGTTATCCCACTAAAGCCCGGTCAGCAAACAGTTCTTAAAGGTTAACACATATATTCTCAAAATACATCTATAATTCCTTTAAAGCTTGTAATTTTAGTTTAAACACAACAATAGTAAATCAGTGTGAAACCAAAACTGACCGAATATGTCGTATTCGTCGGACCGGAAAGTACGAGATATCTGATTTGCCTAACAAGAAGATCTGAGTATTAGGTATGCTTTATATCCGTGAACTACAAATAGTTAGTTTAACAATGCCATTTATCCTAAATAAGCAGTAGCTGGGAAAATGTCGTTAAAATTCAGCAAGGGGTGGATTTTAGAACAATAGAAATAAAACTAAAGCACTAATTTGGTAATAATAAATTATTAGTTCAGTTTTCTTATATTTGATAAATAATCCAGTATTTAATAAAAAATGGGAAAAATACAAAGTGCTACAGAATGTTGTGAGCAAAATTAAGGCTAGATTCTACATCTAAAGATGAGAAAAAAAGTTCATATAAACATGCTTTCAAATGCTCTGTTTTCATGGTTGTGTTTAAACTTGTCGGCTTAACATTTATCAAAACCCATTGGGGTATTAGATGAGTTTGGTATGCGCAGGTATATCATTAAAGATCACATTTTCATGTACAGAAATTGTTTTCCAACAAAAACTAACTAGATTTATATTAAGATTCCGAAAACAATTTATGTACTGATTAATAAAAAAAATAATTCAAAAACGGTGCATCAAAACTGAAAATTCAAGTGACCATTTTAAGCAAAATTAATTTAGCTCCAAGAAAGAGACACTTATTTTACAAAAACAAGTGAAATACAGTTTTTGTTTACTAAATTGAAAGACTTGCAGCACGACGCCAAAGACGTAGGTGCCACAAGTTTAATACATATAAATATAACATTTAATTATATATGTTCCAAAACCCATCTCAAGACCTTATCATGTTTTCGATTTATGTCATTTAAAAGTTCGTATCATGATAACCGAGCATTCCCGAACCTATGTTTCTATAAACTTCTTTTTAATATTTTTGGATGTAGATTGGGCCCTTAGTTTTTCCTTACAACATTTACAATAACACTAAAATCTTGAACTTTCACTGTCTTTATTTGTTAATTGTTACACAACCTTTCGATTAGTGATGTATCTCCGTTTTTAAGTGATAACTAAAAACTAATTTTAAAGCTTATATATACTATCCCTTGTTCACCGAAGTTTGATCGGCTTTTTACGGTTTAGCAACGGTTAGCAGATATTCAGAATATCTATACTAGCTTGCTAAATACATTTTGGTTGTTTACAATAATCACAGCTTTAAAAAAAATTATAGTGGGTTTCGTTATGAATAGTTTTTGCTTTCGACCATTGTATGCGGTGTTGTTTTGACTGACTTCGACGTTTTACCTCGTTCCGTTTTTTTTTTTGTGTTTTGTAACTCTAACTTTCACAGGGAATTTGGTAAATAGTCATTATTTTAAACATTGTTATCTAGTCTCGTCTTAGTAAGAATACTTCTTAGAGTAGTTTGGGATTTAATTGGCGTTTTAATATTATACTTATTCGCGATCCTGCGGATCTTTTCCAAAGTTTTTTTATTATATGGAATTGTCATAAATATTGGGTCATGTGGAGTCTCGTTCAAGTTTTTTGTGTTATTTTAATATTTTTCGAGTGTTTCCTTTGCCAGTCTCTCACTGTATCCGTTCTGCTTAAGATCCGTAGTTATGTTACGTTACGTGTTATGTTAAGGCTTTCTTTTTTGGCCCACCGATGGGCTGTAGGGAAACTGTAGGCTTCTGCTCTGATTAGTTGCCAGTAAAAATAATTTTGTTTTTGGTTTTTTAAAAAGTTTTAGGTGTGAATTTTTTACTTACCTATCCCATAATACATAACTGTATGAACTTTTTTTTATTTTTGCGGTTTTTATTTGCTATTGCTAATGTTAGATTTTTTTATAAGAATATTGTTAGGGTCAAGCCCTCCGGTACCCCGGGATCTGGTTTTTAATTCCGGGATTTTAAAACGGTATCAAAATCCTATCCATATTCGAGACCATGATTTGTAACGTAAAGTTCATTATTAAATTTAATTTGGTTTAAAATGACAAATAAAGGATGTTATCTACTATCTTAATATTATTAAAATGGTTGCTGGTAGTTAAAAATTTAATAATTTTAATGCTCATTTAATATTTCTTATTGATTTATTATTACAGTTAATGGACTTTCTCAGGAAATTGACAATTATTTCTTTTTCTGGCAAAACACTTTATTAAACGAAAACTTTTAGGAAATAGCAAAAGAATATAAATATATCTAATAATAGAATAAAAATAACTGAGTCAATTTTATAAATTTCTAACTGATTACAAGACCACTTAAACCATAAAATTAATTTTCATTTTTTAAAAAATTTAGAATTTTCCACAATTTTTCATGCTCACAACCTGCTAATTTCAGATATAATTAGGTTTAGTTATGCACAGATTTCTAGTTAGGAAGAAAATAATTAGGATATTTCAATTTTTAGAATGCCCCAAAAATGCACCAGTTGAAAATATGGAAGCCCTAGCTAAGTGGTGAAAATCACTAGTAACATCGCGGGGATTTTTGATTTACAAAAGATATTTGTGTATTCTTTTTATAAAAGGTCTGTAATTAAAGTGGTATTAAAAATAGATGTCTTTTTCTTTTTTTTTTCTTGGTAAAGGGCATCATGCTACTCTATCATAAAAATTCATTTAATTCTTTTCTTTACTTTGTTTTCGCGGGTTTATTGTTCAATGGTGTGGTTCTTGGTTCTTGTTTTTATTTTTCTAGCATTTTTTTTGGGTTTTTGCCATATTGCCTAAACTTTACATAACAGTTTTTACAGTTTATTGGGTAAGATCCAATATCAAATCTTAAATGAGAACGGAGCGAGCAGATTTTTGTGTCACTCAGTAGATGATCTGCTATGATGTTATTATTGTCTCGCAGCAGATAATCTGCTTATGGAATTTATGACATATGATGGATGTATAAATTAAAGAAATGGTTTAAAGCAAGCAAGGTAAAAAATGTACATTGAAACTAGCCACTGTATTTTCTAAATTATACAATTTTGCTTTGATATTGTGTAATTTGTCAATGTCCCTAAGCAACATGAGTACAACATAAAAAAAATGTGCTCCAAATTAAACTAATTGTCTTAAAAAGAACAATTATTACACAAATTCAAGAAAAATTAACAAATATTTAAAAATAAGAAACTGATGCTTTATCCATGGCAGAACAGAAAGAGGCTTGGGCAAAAAATCTCCTGCGAATTTGATACTACTTCTCCAAATTTACACAATAAGCCAATTATTAAAAAATCAATCAATCAATAAAAATTTAAATTTAACAGAGACATAATATTTTCATCTGTTTACATAAAACAAAAAAACTTGCACAAATCGTATATTTAAAAATAACATAAATAATATACTTTTTTTGTATTTTTAATATAAAAAACCGGGTTAACACTTAACTCCTCTTCATCTGGCTTATTGTGTTTATATTTTTTTTATTAGTACCTTTTTTTCTTAGGAACCTTTTTAGGTAAATAATTTTCGATCCTTAATTTTAGAATATCT
This sequence comes from Listronotus oregonensis, assembly GCA_019359885.1. Lineage (NCBI taxonomy): Eukaryota > Metazoa > Arthropoda > Insecta > Coleoptera > Curculionidae > Listronotus > Listronotus oregonensis. The sequence continues at coordinate 23,161 of JAHBCN010002194.1, forward strand.
TTAAGCCGTTTTAGGGAGAGATTTAAGATCGTGGAAACGACACCTTATTTTAAGTTATTCTTTACGTAGCGTAATGAACTCCTAAAAGAGTTAAAGAAAAGGACATTAAATCAAACTATTCTTTGTACACGAATTTTCCAGACACTCTGTGTATACTTTCTAATATGTGGGTAAATAAATAAAGAAATTTTGTTAAATAATATAGTTAATAGGTTTTTTTGGTTAGTTGTGGTTAGATTGAAGGTTAATTTTTGGCCGAAGCCAAAGATAAGGATTATGATAATTTCAGGAATCTTAGCTGTTATCTGTCCAAAAGTATTTTTAAAATTACTCATGAAAATTATATTATACTCTGTTTTTATTTTTTAAGAGGGTTAATAATGACTGTAAATAATAAAAATAAATTGCATTTCATCGTTGACAAAATATCTCAAGCCATTATGTTAATATGGTTTACATAATTGTAATGACTTAAAATAAGTTTTTCTTCACCGTCAAAAAAGGGTGACATTTTTGTACTATTTTCAGGTGCAAAAGCTATGAATTCTTATACCGTACAAAAATGTGCTCGTTGCTTAGCAACACTTTTAATCCTAGGATTAAAAGCAATTGCATTTGAGCTCTTTTGAATAACTTAGGCCTGAAATACTTTCATTAACGAATAAAATTATTTTCCGGTATTTCCATATAACAATTTTGTGACAACTGTAACCATTGAAATTGTTGACATTAAAGTTATCCGTTATAAAGCCAACGTTTAAATGTTTTAAAATTGTTTTGACTGGTTGGAGAAAAATAGTATATATCATATACGGACTAAAAAGTGCTTATTTTTACTCGCAATTTTGCATTCGACTCGTGAACCCCCGTTCCTTCGAAAAGATTTCCAAAAATAATTTAAGCACTAGGAAGTACACATTTTACACCTATCACATTAAGCCAATTAGACAATTTTATTTACAAAACAGCTTAAGTCATATTTTGTATTGGTTTTTAAATAATTTAATGTATATAAATTATAGAAATTTGACAAAAAAATTCTCTACAATATACCAAACAAATGGTAATAATAATAAATAAATAATAAAGTTCTCTTTCTGTTCTGTTATCTGTCTCTTCTGTTTGTTTTGGTTTTCTGAAAATTTTAATGTATTTTAAAGAGCTTCAGAACCTATTTTCTGTAGAGGGTATTTTATTTTATAATAATTAATTTTTTGTAACTTATCTTTCTTTTTGCCTTATAGTACTGCTTGATAATCACGGGTATTTTCTCTTTCAAAGTAGATTCCAATTTCACTAACTTTGTTTATTTAACTCATTATTAAAAGACAAAATTATTATAACTTTAAAATGTATGTACGAATATATGTTTTTTAAAAAAGATAATCTTTACATCATACTTAAGATAGATAATACAGCAACCCAACCAATTGTGTAGTATTTATCGAAACGGAAACAAGGATGTATCTGATTTTCCTAATACGGAGATTGGAAGTGTTAAGCATGATTTATACGTATATTTATGGACTATAAATAGCTGGTTCAGGAAAACCATTTATCCTAAGTAAACAGCGGGACGTATATGTCTTTAGAATGTGTGTAGGTTCTATGGACATCATAGGGTTGTTAATGAAACGTAAACATTTCTAAGGTCTTAAGCATAAAAATGAGTATATAGTGGTAAAATTGTATTGTTATTTTTCCGTAAAAATGAAATGATTATAAAAAACTCTATGAAGCACTATGTTAATGTGAAACCCCATATTTTTAAATATATTACCAGTCAAGAGGTAAAGATGTGTAGGGATAAGTCCCCATTAACAAATAACATAAACTACTTTTATGGGACCGAAATATACAGTATGTCCACGGAAAAGGTGTTGAATAGGAAAAACTTCTTTATCTTTAATTTTATAAAAAAGCTACTCTTGATAAAAAATTTTGCTACTTCTTAAAGTAAGATTGGGATGGAAATATTTAACATATTTTATACGCGGTGTTCAGAAAAATGAAAAAACTGTAAATGGTACAGGAGTAAAGTGCATTTATTTGAGAAGATATGGAAATTACTTACAAAGAAAAGTTGTTCAAAAGTAAAAGGTAGTCTTTAATACCAATTTTTGAAAAAATCGGCCTACTTTTATTAATTTGTGATTAAAATTATTTTAATATCAATTAACTAATTCCATTTTAATAACTCATTTTTATACTAGTAGGCGTTGATAGTGACAAGCTTTATTAACACTTTGCTTTTATAATTCATTATTCGTAGTATTGTCAGCTTAAAATATTTACTTTACAGTAAAAAATTTTATCAAATTAATATTAAAATAAAAATTGATATTAAAAAAATTTAATCGCAAATAAATAAAAGTAGCCGATTTTTTCGAAAATTGGTATTAAAGACTACCTTTTCTTTTAAACAACTTTTTCTAGTAACTTATTTCCATATCTTCTCAAATAAATGCACTTTACTCTTGTACCATTTAAAGTTTTTTAAATTTTCTGAACACCCCGTATAAAATATGTTAAATGTTTCTATCCCAACCTTACTCTAAAAAGTAGCAAAATATTTTTATCAAGAGTAGCTTTTTTTGATAAAAGTAAAAATAAAGAAGTTTTTTCTATTCAACGCCTTTTCCGTGGACATACTGTATACATTAAATTTAGGTTATCTTTTAGTATAATACATGTCCCAATAGAAATATTTACATTGAAAATACGCGCCAAGACCAATGCACTAGTGGCTACTTATAATATCAAATATAGGAAAACTTCACCTGCTAATACAAAATACACCCTTAAGCAAAATTCTTTAAAATAAATTTAACCAAGAACCTAAATAGTATTGTATTAAACTTCTTTCTTTAATTATTTTTTTATGAAAGTATATAGAGGAAAAACAAAACCAAGTTAAATTTTTATCTTTCTTAGCAAGGAAATACTCATCCTTAACTTATTGACAGCCAAGTTCTGTAGAACAATATGACTCATTGTTCTAACCGTGTGAGTGCTTTTAAGAATTACCCTAATTGGCATAAACATATTATATACATAATCACAACCGCTTCATAAGGCTTGAATTTCTCTTTGTAGCCAAAAAACATTGAATCCTTTCAAAAAAACGGTGACTCCCCCAAATTCTAATTCCATCCAAAGAATAGCTCCTTGTTTTACTTATGTCCCCACTCTTACAAAAAAGCTTTCTTCTTTTTCTCATTGGCGAATTGTTAATAATCTGTTGCTTAGTTATGGGTATTTTTATGACTTTTGTTGCAAGAAATTAGTTAATATAATTTCTTTTCCAGCAGCTTCCAATAAAACAACATGGCCTATCATTTTTATGTACTTATACCATCTAAAGAGGCTCCGATTTTTACACTTTGTTCGTTCTTTTGTCACTAAAATATCTAAGGTACTATGGATTAATTAAACCTCTAGTGACTACTTATACATGAAATATATGTTTTTAATTTTTGCTAAGGATTATTTTGGTTCGTTTCTTAGAAATAAATACTACAAGCTACCAAAAAATATCATTGTATATTTCTAATATTCTTTTTTCGATACATTATACATTATGGAAAAAGCTTTGACATAAACTTTAGAACGTATAAATCTCAAAGGATAGTTGATGATTTGTCCCTTTCCAAGTTTCTTAATAATCCTTATAAATTCCTGTTTTTCACATAGTTCCCTCGACCATGTGTCTCAGTCTCATGCCTAAAGCTCCTATATTTTTCAGTCACTACAAAACTAAACTTCAATATATTTTTTAAAAATCTTATCGACAGGCAAGCTTGTGGTCATTTATTTATGTTTTTATTCTTTTTGTCTGCTTGAAAACATCACATGGCATTTTGATATTTCTTTGATATAAAGATTTTACCTTTAAATTTCTTCGAGATCGTCTGTCCTGCTGAGTCACATCTATCGTAATTTTAATCGAATATGAATCAATCTTTTTGCCAAAGCAATACTTGCAGAGCGATAAGAGATTTGTTCTACCTTGTGTGTTTTGACAAGAAAATAAATTTTTAAAAAAAAACACTTAAAGTGATATTTCCACTGTTTATTGGTATACTATACGACATATGTTTCGCTATACTATAGTTTCCCTCGGGTACTGTATGAACTGATACAAAAATAAAAATAAAGTAAGGAAACGTACTGCAACCTAAATCTACCTAAGTTTTACAATCTACCATAACTATTTGTCGGGGTGTTGTTATACAAATTTAATAAAGGGGAGGGGTTTGTTTCTAATTGACCATTAAGGGAAATTCCTGTATTTTTAATTCTGTTTATTTCTAGGCTCTCAAAACAAGATAGTTTTTTACCTTTATTTAGCATGTAAAATATTAAAATCATCATCAAAGTTGTGATTTTCTTGTAATAAATGTTGTGCGTATGCAGAGTCTTCCTTTTGGTTTATAAAAGATTTTTATGTTCCATTATACGTTTCTTGAACGACCTTCCGGTTTACCTACATAACACTTATCGCAAGAACCACAATTTAGCTTATAAATACCCGACTTTAGGTTTTTATCTACCTTGTCTTTATTGTTCTTTATGTAATTACCCAAATTATTTACTGTTCTGTATGAGATGTTTATGTTATCAGATATGATATATTTTGATACTTTTTCAGAAGGTTTGCCAAAATAAGTGATACACTTAAATTTTTTATTTTGTTTCTTGTACTAGTTGGGTAAATGTGTTCATGAGCTATTTTTGAGAGTTTATTTTTAAGTATTTTGTCAACGAAATTTGAATGAAAACCATTATTAATTGCAATCTGTTTTATGATATTTAATTCTTTATCAAAATTTTCTTTGTTTAATGCGACATTGACTAGCCTGTGTATCATGCTATGGTAAGCTGCTTTTTGTGAGTGCTAGGGTGTAAAGAAGAAGAATGTATAGTCATATCGGTAAACGACTCTTTGTGGTATATAGAGAATTCATGTTTGTTTTTATTTCTGTTAATAGTCAAATCTATCTTTTTTCCACTTCTAAAGTAAATTCAATATTTGGATGTAAATTATTTAGGTAATTTAACAAAGATTCCAATTGTCTGGATGTACCAGTAAAACAAACTAAGACATCATCTACATATCTAAACCAATATTTACATAAGTTGAATAATGGATGATTAATCAATTTCATTTCCAGTTCACTCAAAAACATTTCCGCCAACAGGGGACTTAGGGGGTTTCCCATAGCTAAGCCCTGTAAAGCAGAATATATATTTCCATTAAACTGAAAATAACTTTGATTTAAGCTAACAGTTAAGGATTCTAATATTTCTGAAATTATAACTGGATTGCACTTATTCTTAATTAAAAGTTTTTCAACAATATCAATTGTCTCATTGGGTGGCACACTAGGAAATAGATTTTTGACGTCAAATGAGATCAGTTTAGCATTGTCCGGTAATTGTGTATCTTTAATTTTTTCAATTAGTTCAAAAGAGTTTTTTATGCTAAATTGAGGCGAAAATTTTGTATACTTGGAAATAACTTCTACTAATTTTTTAGAGACATTTTTAGCTGGAGCTGTAATATATGACACGACTGGTCTAATTGGATAACCTTCCTTGTGTAGCTTAATAAGTCCGTAAAGTTTGGGTACTTGGGGGTTCATTAATTTAAGAATCTTTTTCTGAAAAAATGCTTGGGCAATTGTTAATTGTTTCTGAGATCCAGTTTTGATATTTAACAGTTGGGTCTTTATCGAGTTTTTTATATTTTTCGGGATCTAAGAAGGAGCCCATTTTTATTATGTAGTCATTTTTAGTTAAGGCAATAACTGTATTGCCTTTGTCTGCTCTTGTAAGTATAAGATTGTTTTCATTTGTTTTTTTAATTATAACTTTTACAATGCTAAGATCTCGAAATAAAAACAAACATGAATTCTCTATATACCACAAAGAGTCGTTTACCGATATGACTATACATTCTTCTTCTTTACACCCTAGCACTCACAAAAAAGCAGCTTACCATAGCATGATACACAGGCTAGTCAATGTCCCATTAAACAAAGAAAATTTTGATAAAGAATTAAATATCATAAAACAGATTGCAATTAATAATGGTTTTTATTCAAATTTCGTTGACAAAATACTTAACAATAAACTCTCAAAAATAGCTCATGAACACATTTACCCAACTAGTACAAGAAACAAAAATAAAAAATTTAAGTGTATCACTTATTTTGGCAAACCTTCTGAAAAAGTATCAAAATATATCATATCTGATAACATAAACATCTCATACAGAACAGTAAATAATTTGGGTAATTACATAAAGAACAATAAAGACAAGATAGATAAAAACCTAAAGTCGGGTATTTATAAGCTAAATTGTGGTTCTTGCGATAAGTGTTATGTAGGTCAAACCGGAAGGTCGTTCAAGAAACGTATAATGGAACATAAAAAATCTTTTATAAACCAAAACGAAGACTCTGCATACGCACAACATTTATTACAAGAAAATCACAACTTTGATGATGATTTTAATATTTTACATGTGCTAAATAAAGGTAAAAAACTATCTTGTTTTGAGAGCCTAGAAATAAACAGAATTAAAAATACAGGAATTTCCCTTAATGGTCAATTAGAAACAAAGCCCTCCCCTTTATTAAATTTGTATAACAACACCCCGACAAATAGTTATGGTAGATTGTAAAACTTAGGTAGATTTAGGTTGCAGTCCGTTTCTTTACTTTATTTTTTTTTTGTATCAGTTCATACAGTACCCGAGGAAGCTATAGTATAGCGAAACATATGTCGTATAGTATACCAATAAACAGTGGAAATATCACTTTAAGTGTTTTATTTTTAAAAATTAAAATGGATTTCCATCAAGTAGCGATTTCGTCGATTAACTAAGAAAATAAATATTTCTCATACAGCCGTTGTTATTTTTAGGATTATCAATAATTGAATTTTAGGATGGTTGTTCAGTTCTTTCTTTGCCATTTTAGTTCTTGAGTAATATTATAGATATACAAGGTGTCCGGAAATATTGTTCAAATAATTGTAGGGATAATTCTACATGTTAAATTATAAAAAAGAATCTGATTTTCTTGATTCTATTTTCCTCCAACTTTCAATTTTTAATGAGACACTTGTATATTTTACATTTTATATTTCTGTCATTCTCCGCCCATGATATCATAATATGTCAAATTTTAACAGTTTAAAAAAAATTCTTTTAAAATTTGATAAATGTACTCGAAGCGGTTTAAGGAATCTTAAAATATAATAATATATAGAGTGTCTCATTTAAAAATTAAAAGTTGAGGACGTTTTAAGTGAAACCGAAGGACTGCAAATGTCACGTGACTTGTCAAGAAACGTCAAATTTGACGTTATATGATATCCCGATGTCATTTTCCTGTCCTAAAAAGTGCAGAAAAAAAAGAGGGGCCATGCTTCTGGATCACCTGGTATATTAAATTGATGGTAATTGCGGCTAAATTTTGCCAGATAACCCTGCTCAATTTATTCTACTCACAGGTATTATTTATAAAAATTAGGTATTATCAAGAAAACAGATATCTGTAGATTTAAGCGGTCGGATCTTGTACTATAAATTGGCCTTATTCGATTTATTTTGATACCCGATATATATTATATTTTTAGCTTGTACATTTGAAAATTAGGTACTTGTTTTTTATTGTCCATTGTTTAAAAATGTTAATAACTTACGTACTCCTTATAGAAAGGGGTATATTTGTTTGACAAACATATATCTTAAAACAAACTACTTTTCGAAACCCAATTTTTTTAATAAAATTAAAAAAGTGTTTATACCTCGCTGCTTGTTGAAGTTTGCCCCTGTTGTTTCTATATTAATGCTAAGTTATAGGTCCAAAAAAATGCGTCAAAAAGGTTGCTATGGCGATTCGATGATGGCACGGGATATAGAGAATTTCTATCTATATCTCTGGAACCGTTTTGATGAATCGTCATAGCGACCCTATGACACATTTGCGGAACTATGTTGATAACTTTTCTTCATAATTTAACAAGTAGAATCACCCCTAGAATTATTTGAACGTTATTTCCGGACACCCTGTATATTTTGTTTATTAGAAAATCTCAAAAAATAAAGCCTATTTACCTCGAACACCCACCCTTAAAAATAAAATAAGAAATGTTTAATAGATTATTAAAGCCCCAAAAAATGGTAATAATTTAAAAATATGCCTGATCCTAGGTGACTTTGCATGGACAAATGAATACCACTTAGTCTGGTTAGTTCTGGTTAGTTATAAGAATGAACTTTTGACTTATTTCGGTCCACTTTCGGACCTGATACTTCAAAAACTAGACATTGCCGGATTTTGGGCATACAGAGATTTTTAATCAGCATACTAAAAATTATCTTTCTGCCAAATTTCAGGCAATTTGACAAATAAAAATTCCACTGGTTTTGTGGGGTTCCTTTTATAAAAACACAAAATGCACCAGAAATATGACGTAAAAATTAAAATTTTTAAAAGGCCACACTAAACAACAGTCTGAACATCTGTTAACATCAAGGAGATATTGCAATTAAACATATGTTTAGGATATGCAGCAATAATTTAAAATACACAGCGAAAAAAGTATTTTATTTTAACCAATAACTCTGATTTAACTAAACTTTTTAAATAGGTAAAGAAATATCTAATAATATAAATACATCCTAGCAATACCCAACTGATAAAATACACTTAGTATTTGTGGTACACTATCAATTGAGCTGTCGTCAAGACTACCGGAAAATATACTGTTATGGTCTTTTTCTAATGGCACAATAAATAGTTTTACGATACAGATATTTTATATTTTAAAGCCGGGTATTTATTTGTTTTTATTTTTAGTTAAAAATTATATTGGGTATATTTGCCGTAAGATTTAGGTAAGATAAAATATAGCAATAAATTCTTTATAACTATTTACAAAAATAAAACTTTTGATTATTTGTTCTACTGAATAAAAACTTCTTCTTGGACTTCCATTGTCTTTATCTAATTTTTTCACAACGTTTCAAACATCTTATCTTTTTTTAAGTAAATACAGTATTCTTACCGCTAAGCTAGGCTTGGACGAGTTACTTCAAAGCAATTTTCTATTAATCGGCTTTAGACCATGGATATAGATACAACATTTTCTGTTTTAGACTTTAAAAGTTTAATATTTGTAACTACAAATTTTTAGCCCGTTAAAAGAGAAATAAAGCATTTTTGAAACCCATGTTATAAATTTATATAAACTACTAGGACGATAGATTCAGTCAATTTTAAATAATTTCGTAAAAAGTTAAAACAAAACGCATAAAAAATTTTAGTTGTAATTTAAAACACCTTTTAAAAAAAGACTTCCCTAAGTTTTTTACTACTAAAAGTTTCACAAATATTAAATATGTTATTTATATTTTTTTAACCAAAAACTAAAATAAGAAGGTATCAATAAATGGCTTGATTTTCAAAATGTTTTTACATTTATATTTTAAAGGCTCTGGTAATAAGTATCGCCTAAATCAATTTCAACCCTCGATGATATGGCTAATGTTCGAATTTCAAGAACCCTTTAAAACAAAACAACTACCTTAGCATTAATATAGAAACAACAGCAAAACTTCAACAAGAAGCAGAGTAGTATAAACACTTTTTTTTTAATTTTATTTAAAAAAAAATGGGTTTCGAAAAGTAGTTTGTTTTAAGATATATGTTTGTCAACCAAATATACCCCTTTCTATAAGAGGTACGTAAGTTATTAACATTTTTAAACAATGGACAATAAAAAAACAAGTACCTTATTTTAAAATGTACAAGCTAAAAATATAATATATACCGGGTATCAAAATAAATCGAATAAGGCCAATTTAGTACAAGATCCGACCGCTTAAATCTACAGATATCTGTTTTCTTGATAATATCTAATTTTTATAAATAATACCTGTGAGTAGAATAAATTGAACAGGGTTATCTGGCAAAATTAAGCCGCAATTGCAAATAATTTAATATACCAGGTGATCCAGAAGCATGGCCCCTTTTTTTTCTGCACTTTTTAGTACAGGAAAATAACATCAGGAATTCATATAACGAGAAATTTGACGTTTCTTGAAAAGTCACGTGACATCCGCAGTCTTTCGTTTTCGCCTAAAACGTCCTCAACTTTTAATTTTTAAATGAGACACTCTATATATTATTATATTTTAAGATTCCTTAAACTCCGTTTAACGGTAGTACATTTATCAAATTTTAACAGATATTTTTTAAACTGTTAAAATTTGACATATTATGATATACCGATGGGCGGAGAATGATTCCAGAAATATAAAAATGTAAAAATATACAAGGTGTCTCATTAAAAAATTGAAATTTGGGGCTAATTCCGGTAAAACTAGAAGTCAAGAAAGTCAAGATTCTTTTTTGTATCTTGAAAACCTGCCGTAATCTATTATATTCTATTCTTCTATTATTTGTAGTATTTAAAAAAAAATAGGTTTTATTAAAAAAGCTGATACCTGCAGATTTAAGCGGTCGGATTTTAGACTATTAGTATCATATAATTTAACTGATGTTTTGTCCTGTATTTCTTAAAAACACACCAATTAATTTTAGTGTGTATTGGATATAAAGGGTAAAAATGAAATCACTACCAAGCCTTTTAGTTTCTTAAATAAAAACATGACGGTGTCAAAATTTGCCAGAAAAGAATATTGTCATTTCCCTGGCAACAATTAATTAGCTGTAGTATTAAAAGCTTATAATTAAATTGGTACTATAAAAAATTACCTAGGTAAATATGCAAACTGTTTTGTAAAGTACATACTCTTTACAAAATTAAATTGGACTATTTTTATTGCCGTTGCCATTCCGCAATATTTATATGGCCAATTTTTCAACCGAAGATTGAAAAGAGGAAATAATGCACCAGTGAAATGGCCTTTACGTTCCTTAAATGTTAGTATTTCTATCTTCTTACTGCAGGAGGTTCTTAAAAAAGAAGTTTACTGCATCCTAATGAATAATCGTCAAGATTTATTGACGCAAATTTTAAACGCAGGAAACTTTTTAACCATCCTATTTAAATTTCCATGTTACGTTATTATTGTCCTTAAAAGTAAGTAAATAAAAGGGTAGACAGTATTATTATTCCTGTATACGATCCTGTAAGAGCACCCTTTTAAAGTGGATGTACGAGTCTACTGCCCGTTTTGAAATCAATATCCAGTGCTGTGAAATTTTATGCGACACACTCGTGGTGTTGTATTCTTTTTCATTCCTTTCGCAGGAATGTAGGAAATAAAGAATGGAAACAAATGAGTTCTAGAAATGTTAAAATATGTATTTAAAAGGAATAAAATTTTACTTACGTACATTTTGGTAAATAATGTTTATAATAATGTTTTAAAATAAAAACTCTTATTTAAAAGTATGTGGTAAAATAAAGAATTGCTCTAATCAAAATATTACCAAGAACAAGAATTTTTAGTAGGTATTTCAGGTTGAAATAATTATCCACCTAATAAAGTCAAAATGCAAATATACATATCCCATAAATTTAATTTAACCATTCATTTCTGGCATATTAGGGAATGCTCGATTAATAGTCAATAAATGTATCATTTGTTTTGGTTTTAAACTACAAAGCACCATTAAATCTCCATTTTAAAACAAAAAATATCAATAAACCATAAACTAAATTAACAATATTGCTGTTTATAAAATACATATAGTCTAGGAGGAATCGGCGCATGAGTACCGAAAACTATTCCACCTCAATTTCATTTTTTTATACAATCCTCTTTAAATTTCCCTACTAATGATATAAATACATGTTGCCATGGGGCAACCTGGTGCCATATTGTTTAAACCAAAATGGTTTAAATAATTGCAAATTTTTATTTTCCAACCGGACAATTTTTTTTATATTCTTTACTAAAATACAAATAAAAAAGGTCCTATGACTTTTCACGATAAAGTTAATATTTTAAAGGTATGAATTTTTAAAGGTTCAAAAAATCTCAAGTTTGGGTACTTTTGACTCATAAAAAATATATATAAAAAAAATTAAATATAAAAAATATTTATTTCTTATTTCTTATACAATAGTTAATAATATCTTTGATTGAGATTTGAAAAAAAATATTTTGTTAATACCTGTTTTTTTAATTGTTTATTACGCAAGCTCACAAGTAAAATAAAGCTTAATAACTTTTCTAAAATTGTTTTTAGGAAAAAACATAAAAACAAATTGTACATACCCATATAGCATATTAGTCAGAGAGGATATAAAAAAAATTGTCCGTTTGGAAAATAACAATTCCTTGCAATTGTTTAAACCATTTCGGTTTAAACAATATGGCCCAAGGTTTCCCCATGGCAACATGCATTTATATCATTAGTATGGCAATTTAAAGAGGATCTTTTAAAAAAATTTAGGTGGAATAGTTATTGGTACTAATGCGCTGATTCCTCCTAGACTAAGAGCAAATATTAAAAAAATATATATCAGTGAACCTTTCATACCATAAGATAAACGCCTAAAAGAACATGTAGGTATTAAAAATGCAAATATCCACACATCAAAAAATTGTCAACAATTGTTATAATAACTGTACAATAAACGCTTCAGCATTTTAGCTAAGAAAACTTTTTTAAAAAAAGCGCAAAAGTCAAAAAAAAATTATGGTAATAAATGGAGATAACTGTTAATATTAATAATACTTAATTTAAATAAAGCTTTACCTTGGCTTAATACTGAGTCGATTTCTGAAAACCCTAAAATATCTTAGCTCACCGTTTTCTTATTTTTGCAAATATTAAACATCAGTCAAGTCCGTCTTTTGTGACATTACGTCATAAGTTACACAAAAACTTCTTAATACCTCTTAAAATTTAAAACCTAAATTGAAATTTTTTAAATTTTTATTATTGTTTAATTTTGTTCTTACATATTTCGAAAACAATGATCAATTAATTACCAAACCTTTGATAGATTGTTGCAATTTCTAAAAGGTTTAGGCTTTTTTATTTAATCTAAAAGTTTAATTTAACTTACTTTAAAATATTTTTAAACAATTTGTGTACACAAATTTAAAACTTAAATGCTCTAAATAAAAAGTTGTTTGGCTTACTGCCTGCCAAGATAGCAATTTACCAATGTTTTAGTTTTATGTTGGAGCAGTGCTCTTAAAATTTGGGATTTTAGTGTGTACATAAAGACAAAAGAGAATTACTTTATAGGACATACTTTTCAATAAATGGTGTTCTAATTTTAGAATGGTACATAAATTGTATGTATAGTTAAAAAAGAATATTTTAAATTTTTATAAAATATTTTAGTATTAACACTTGATATAAAAAAAGAACCAATATTGTCGGTGTCTGGTAAGTAAAAAAAAACTAGTGAAATTTTTTAATAGTTTTTAAATTAAAAAAGCATTACTGCTTATTCCAGTAAATTAAAACCTGAAAGTACCCAGAGCTGTAAATAAATCTGTACAGTTTTCATTTGTGGCACAATTCTTAGGTTCGCGAATGCTTTCGAGCAGAAAAAGTTTATCACAATTCTGACGTGGAACCCGCTGAAAATGGCCCCAAAGTCCCAAAAATGAGTTTCCCAATATCTGCCAAAATATGCGAATTAGAAAATTTTGTTTAGACAAAAAAATAAGTTACACCAAAATTTTCCACCATCTAATATTTACGCAAAAACGGCCGTCGAAAAATTCATAATATTCCACACTGATAGATGGTAGTAGTATTTAACTAAAAATGCAGATGGGAAAAAATTTTTTATCAAAAGCAAGAAGATTGGAAGGAAATTTTCTGGGATCATTAAACACTTGCTAAGGTCTCATTAAAAAAGAAATGTTAATAACAAGCCATTGTTTCAAAAAATATCAATAAATTAATAAGATACTCTAAAAATATTGTCACTGAATGAGGTACGGCTTTTCCCATTCCGATGAACTTTGAATAATTAAAAAATGTACATTATTGCCCGAGTAATGGAACAATTCGTCCGCCTGCTTATAAGTAAATCCATAAAAATAGCGGCATTCTAGCGGTAGAGCGGCAGCTAAAAAAAAGGACCTTTGGGTCCCGTTATCTTGAAAACTATCGATTCTTCGAAAAAAAAAAATATAAGGACCATTTTTGTAGATTACAAGGCAATCTTCAATTTTTGTTTAAACAAAAACTCTCAATTTGCCTATTTTGGCAGATATTAGCGGGCCTTTAGGGGCCATTTTCAGCCCTTTCCCACCTGTTAATGTTGATAAACTTTTTTCCTCAAAAGCATCCCGAAGACCTAAGAATTGCTCCACAAGGGAAAACTGTACAGATTTATTTACAATTTTGTCCCTAATGTCTATAATAATTTTGAGACATTTTAATCATTATCTCTTTTATCTTTTTAAACTACTCATAAACAAACACCTTTTAAAATTTACTGGTTTATTTTTCAGTATGACACCCTCCAGTCAATAACACAATACTGTCAAAATTTTAAAATGTGACCTTATCTAAAAATAATAATATTTCCAAATTTCAGTTTTATCATGAATCGTCCAAATTTTATTGTCAAAGTTCCATCAATTCCCACGAGACCACGAGCAAGAAAAAAATTAAGAAAAAAAGCCAGTACTAACAGTTCCGAAACTTTCGGAAAATTACGCACCATAGAAGAAGTGAAGAACGTGGAAACAAGATCATCTTACTACAGCTTAACGTCAAAGCCGAGTGAATCTAGACTTAGAGTATTAGAAACATACGATGAATTTTTAAATTTAAAAGATCTGGATAATATAATATGGCAAAAACCAAGTAATGATTTTAACACTAATATAAATGACGAATCAAATTCAAAAATAAATATAAATGAAGGTATGTACTTTCTAAAACAGATTTGTGCCGACCTTCAATGTCCTTTAGATACTTTGAGCCCTAAAAAAGAGTTTCAAATGACATCTTTATTTCAAACTAAGCATGCAAAAATAAGTACGTATGATATTAAAACAGCAATAATAGCCCAAAGAATTGTGGACACTCAGGAACAGGTGGAAAAATCTAGAGGTAACAGTAAAACCGGCTTCTCCAAGGCAAGTTTAAAAATGAATTCTTTTAATAAACGCGTAAGCAATGGATCTGTAGGCGCTGTTAATGAACTACCATGCTCTTCCACGTTTTTTAATAAATCTTTATCAAAAACCTTATCGAATCTTACCTCTAAAAATGGTTTTAAACGCAATAAAGTACAAACCGGTGAATACGAAGTTCAGGTTGATCTGACTGATAAAAAACAACTTTTACCTACTCACAGCTGTAATACTCAGACTGATCTCATTAACGAGTTATTTATAAAACCAAGTGATGTTAAAAGTAAGATAATTCAAACCACTCGAAAAACTAGAACCCAGCTTGTCCAGTCCACCATAGTGATGTGTCAAGATAAGTATATAAACACAGATTCAACGTTTTGTCCTAACCAAGAACGTCATACGCAAATGTATGAACATATTACAGAAAACGATCTTTTCTGTATGGAATGGATTCACAAAATTTGTTTAAAGTTCCAGTCAATCCTAATACTGTTATTGTGATGAAAGGCTTAGAGATTCGAGTGAACTGACTTGTAACGGTACCAGTTTTATGGAGCAGGAATTGGCTTGGGAGAGACAGGCATTATGTTTGTAATCTAAATCATATAGTTGTCTTATGTGTTTATTTTGTATGTTTTTAATAATTTTTTGTCGAAAGTAAATACACTTTTATATCTATTAAATTTTTTTCATTTAAAAATCGCTTTTAATAGATTTAGCTAGTCCAAGTCAAACAATGCTTTAACTGTACGTAACACAATCTTGTTTTGGGCTTATTTTGATCTTATCCCTTAAAATGTATTGGTCATAAATAACAATAAAAACTAAGTTCAAAATAATTTTTTCTACAACCAAGCAAAAAGTTCCATGTTTGCGCTTCAAAAACAAAGCGGAAAGTTTTGAGCGTTTTTTACTTTGTCGCTTGCCGAGCGCCAAAATAACCAAAACGCTTGCCAAGTTACCATGAAAACCATACTAGAAAAAGAGTTAAACTGTTTTTAGCTGTTGTTTTTGACAGCTGTGTGTTTTTAAACTGTTAAATTTGGGGTTATAAATGATGATTAATTTTTACTCAGTATTTTTATAAAATCTGCGGTGGTAGAAAAAATCTTGTGTGTAATTCGAGTGCAAAGTGAGATTGCCGCTCTCGCAAGAGCGGCAATGTATCACTTTAAACTCTTAATACACAAATAGCTATTTTAAAAAGGCTTAATATAAAGATAAATATTTTTAAAAATATTTGGTCGGTTTCATTTCTCAACTTGAAATTAAAAGTTTTACCGATCACTAATCACTAAATACATAACATCTTTGTGCTGTGAATTAAAAATTTTAATTTTTACTGCGGTTTCATTACAGACTTTTTCATTTTATTTGGTTTTATTTTTGTTTTAAAATTATTTTCGTGTTTATTTAGTTTTTTTGTCCATAAAGTCATCCAAATGCCGCATGTTCACACCAGCTTAAAGTGTATGTAGACATCTTGTTTCTTAAAACAAAATTAGTCAGTATAGTTCCTTCAGTAGCGGCATCTATAGAACCACAGAGAGTTCAACTTGTATTCATACCTTTATAGTTCATTTGATAAACCCAGAACTTACTACTTTGCCCACTTTAAGTAACTAGACTCGTGGACCTGCTTGTTAAAATCTTTGGTTTTCCCCAAACCTTCAAGTTTTTAGGTCCGTGTTAAAAAGTTACCCCAACTTGACTCATCGTATTCACGGTAACCAGAACTAACCAGAACTAGACACCGAATACTTTAGCAAAACCGATACAACGTAGTGTTATAGACATTTGTGTTTCCACATATTAATTTATATCGATATGGTTAGATGGACCTTAACAAATCAATTAATTTGTGGTAAGAGAACCAAGCACAACGTGGGCGAATAGGTATTTGTGTTTTCAAAAATGTATTTATATTGTTATAGTTAAACCAGTATCTAAGAAGTGAAATATTATGGGATCCACACCAAATATATATTAGATGCTATTGGCCTAACGGGAACACTTTGGTAAAGAAAAATTATTTTGGAATTTGCGAAAAAATTTTTTTTGGTAACCCCTCCCCAAGGAATAATCGGAATTTTTATAAGAAAATTGTTAAGTGAAAAAATTAAAAATGGCTATGGTTTTAGAAAAACATATTTTATATTTTGCGAAATTTAAAATTTGACGATAAAATTTGAACAAAAAATCAACTTTTTTTGCAAATTTCTAAATTAAAATTTTCCTTACCAAAGTATTCGCTTAAAGGAGTTAATAGCATCTGCCATATATTTGGTGTTAGAGCCATTACTGTGTTAGGCGGACCTCAACAAACCACCTTTTTTTGGGTAGCTAATGATATTATTTAGTCCTGATTAGTTCCATCTCTGTCCGGTCTATCAATTGGCTAAAAACCCTAGCGATATAGTATACGATTTTGTTTTATCGAGAAAAAGAAAACTATGAAAGTTGGTATGTTTAAAGTTTTTATAATTCTGTTTGATACTTTTTATTTTGGCAGTTTATACAATATTTTAAAGTGACTTTTAAAGACTACTAGTTCTTTGAGAGGTCCATGGATTTTTGCAACGGTATACGAAGTCTTTAGGGTCGCTGATCACAAAAAAAGTGGTTTTAGATTACAAAAGTGGTCCAATTTTTTTTAATTCGCTGTTTTGGGTCATTTTTTTGGGCTTGAAAAATAGCTCAAACAAGAATTTAATTACGAACATTATTGGCAGGATGTCTTTATCTGCTTTATCGACTATCAAAAAGCTTTTGATAACGTAAAACACGGGCCACTGTTGGAAAGATTGCATGAGATCGGGTTGGATGATAAAGATATTAGAGTAATAAAGGAATTGTACTATCAACAGCTGGCCGAGGTCCGTAATAATGGCGAGTTATCAACGGAGACGTTTGGTATTTCGAAGGGAGTCCATTAGGGATGTTTACTGTCACCTATTCTATTCAACATTTATGTGGAAAAAAATATTTCAACTAGCATTGGAGAATGAAACCCGAGGTATCAAAGTCAATGGCGTCCCAATAAACAACATCCGCTACGCAGATGATACCGCGATCCTGACTAATAACATTGAAGACCTCCAGTCAATACTAAATAAAATTAACGAATGCGGTAAAAGGTTCGGACTACATATAAATGTTGCCAAGACAAAAATAATAGTGATCAGCAGAAATCAATTTATTACTCCTCTCAACATCAACGGAGAAAATATTGAGCGTGTCGCCAAATTTACCTATCTTGGCGCCTCCCTAAATGGAAAGTGGGATTGTGATGAAGAAGTGAAGGGAAGAATTGGTCGCGCGAAAACAACCTTTTTTATACTAAAGAATATACTTCTGCACAGAAATATGCCCCTACACACTCGAATACTATACGGTGTTGAAACTTGGTCACTTAAAGCCAGAACGTTAATCGGAATCGGAAAGACATCTATTGGATACGGTAAAAAAACGTAAAGTGTCATATCTGGGGCATATACTGAGAGGACCTCGCTACTCCATACCAAAGCTAATACTGCAAGGAAAGATCGAAGGTAGAAGGAGGCCAGGTCGAAAACAACACTCTTGACTCCGCAATATAAGAAATTGGTGTGGTATACTGGATGCCGCAACCATTTTTAGACAGGCTGAGGAGGGCACCCTGGCTATTATGTGACCATGAAATGGACAAATGATCGCCGACGTGCCGCATAGCACATGGCACTCGAAGAAGAAGAAGATCCATTTTTTTCTATGACTTTTTTGTACGTCGAGTAATCGACTGTAAGATGTCCATGCGCGACCATTTCCTAACATCTTTTGCTGTTTTATTCGATTATATCATGATTACGATGATGTGCTTAAGTAATAAAATAAAAACAAAAATGGTTCAGAATCATATAACCTGCTTCTTGTTTTTCATTTGAAGTGTACGGGAGAGGGTAATGTGACGCTTGGGGTAATACAACTCACGTCCTGTTGTATAGTACTAGAACACATTTTATTGTATTTTTTGCATATTCATGTTTTACCTGACACAAGTTCCTGACACGGAGTGAATGACGCCACATAACCCGCCTGCGCCATTTTACCCCACTCTCCCCATACATCAAATAATCGACTGGAAGGGCCTCGCGCAGTGCTAATCTGGGAACTTGATGTAAACAAACAATAACAAGAGGTTAGCCGCTGCATAGCATCTACCACTTTAATTCTTTATTTATAACTAACTAAACCACCAAATGGCTACAAACGGTATTCTTGTAAAAACTCGAATATGTGCTTTAATAAATAATTTAAGAATGGCTAAGCCCACATATGAAGTTATTAATCAATGTGGAATATTTAACGTTCTTTGCTATGAGCATTTGCCCGCAAAAGTGATTGTCCTAAATAGACGTCGTGCTTTGGATGATTACTTGAACTGTGAAGGGTTCATAGGTGGGAGAAATATGTCAATTAAATTGCCTACAACTTTTTAAAAAGTTATTTTCTCAAAATAGGCAGAAATTGCGACATAATCAATAAAAATTGCAAAAGAGGTTAGGAAATGAACGCTCATGAACATCTTTCAGTCGATTTCTCGACGTACGGAGAAAAAACACAAAATAAATGGAAAATGTTCGTAATTATATTCTCTGCAACTTTTGTTTGAACTATTTTTTCATAAAATAACGATTCGTAAAAGGAAAATTACAAAAAAAAAACCAAAATGATCATATACTGCGAAAAAAAAATTGGACCACTTTGGCCTCTAAAACCATTTTTTTCTTATCAGCGACCCAAAAGACTTCGGATACCGTTGCAAAAATCCATGGTCCTCTGGTGGCATGATCAAAGGGGTCCAGCCAAAGGACTATATTTGGAAGTGATATATCTAGGCATTTTACATGAGTATTTGTCTGACGTTATCAAAACGTTACGATCTGATAGAGCAACAAGGACCGTACTGTAACCTGCTTAGAAGGATTGCCAAAAGTGTGACATGCTTTAAGATATCTATATAATTGCAACCAAGCTTTTGCTTTAATTAAATATACCAATATTAGCAATAAAACGCGTTAAAATCTAAATCAATATTATTTGTAGAAGAAAAAAAATCTGTTGTGTTTATCACATATATGATTGGGGATTGGTAAATGACTGACCATTTTTTTAATGTGCATAATTAAGGACTAATGTTTTTCATGCTCCTATCTAATAATTAAATCTTGGACATTTCCAAACTGACGCACGCAGTGTGTATATTAGACGGAATGTTTGAGCGTGTTTTCTCTTCTATCACAACTTCTTAATTGTCGCACATAAAAGTATGAGATTTAGTATGTAAAATTACATTAGTATTCCAATTACCTGTAAAAAAATTAAGAAAGTTACGTTCATAGGTTTCTAAAATATCTGATTTTGAAAATCGGCCTTTTTACTTCTGACTGACTTACTTACTCATGGACTCATCAAAATTACAAAACACTTTCTAAGGGAATAGAAACTTTTGGTATAGGGGTGTGGGTTTAAGGACAAAAGTAAAAAAAAATCTGAAAACAAAACATTTTTACTCGGAACGACCTGGCGGTGATATCGTATATTTATGGGGTATTTCAAAAGTTTGCAATCTGATTAAACCTAAGTTTCTAAGGTCAAAATTGTCTTAGAGTTTCGCTCATTAAACTTAGAGAAAATAGAAAAGATCTCATCTAAAATATTTATGTAAAATAAGGATTAAGTCCAACTTCTGTCCATATTTTTATTTATAAATAACATTTCCACCACACCCTTCTTGCCTTTAGAATAAATAACTGAGTACTCGACTGAGTACCTACCTATTATGTGTGATAATGATAAATTAAAAGTTCAGGTGGTAACTGATTAAATCACAACCTTATAAAACACTTTTCTGTTAACTACCTACTTTTATTTAAAAAAAACTGTTTAGTATTGACAAAAATGTAGTTAGAATAAATAAACAAAACCTATTTTTAAAAAGAAATAAATTGTGTTTATGTAATGAAGAAGAACCTTTCATGTTAAATCGAAGCCTACTGACGGGTGTTTATAAACAGTTTGGTTATTGCGTGGCTTTTAACCTGTTTATAGGTTTATCCAACTTAAGCAATACATAAATAATAACGTTTATTAGAATCCTAAAATATTCTGTTATCAAAAGAGGGAATCATCATCAAAATTTATTTGGTCGATTTTTTCTTATAACATTAATGCAGTTTAACCTTATTAACTCTTATTTTTAAGATCTGTTGAAAGGACACACAAATTTATTCTCTAAGCACCGAATACTGGTTTCGAATTATAATATTGATATTGAGACAGTATTTTTATTTGATAGAAAGTTATATAATGTTTAAATATATAATGTTAAAAATACCAAATCATAATATTCTAGAAATTACTAAATAACTAAATTCATATTTAAAAATTAAAAACTTTATCAAGTCCTAGGTCTTCCTAGATTGTACCTAGTACCGATGCTGCATTACCCCGTTGCATATCTAAACCAATTTTTGGATAATAAAACTTCGAGTTTTTTTTGCATGGATTTTGTTGCAAATTTCATTTATAAAACCTTTAGCCTTATCACCTAAAGGACCAAAACTTTCAACAGCCAAAGGAATAAGGATAAAGCGGTCTTCAAGCTCTTTATATTTTAAATGTTTTTTATTCTCGGCAAGACAAGCAGCCGCCCCTACTAAATTAGAAGTTTCATCCAGATAGAATTTGGAAGTGTATGGCTGCAAGTAGCGTCCCAAAGTAATTGTGTTCCATATTTCCAGGAACTTAAGGTCATTCTATCTACACGTTTTTTATCGCTTCTGCAAACTCCAAAAGGCTTTAAAACCAAAGGATTTTTAGCTAAAATCAAAGCTTTTTTAATAATTTCATTTATCTGACTGTGTCTAGAAGAACGCCCTGCGCTTTTTTGCAGCTTAATCCATGTAGGCCATAAATATCAGCATTTTTGCCGCAAACGCAGGTGTGCTGTCTACACACGTGCAAGTCTGAGAGCGATGGAAATATGGAATGTTTTGTTATCTAACAAATTTCCCAAAGACGAAGATGGAAGTGTGTTAATCCAAGCATTACTTTCAGGGGCCTGAAGAGCAGGTAGACGTACCTTATCTTCACTTGTCTGGCATATGTTTGTAATATATTGGTGACGAGCTTGGCAAATCAAAAAGTCAAAATCTTTCTGTTTTTTTTTTTGGTAATTCTTGTGGTTGTAATACATTATCAAATTCACGAAGTAAATCTGGAGATTTTTATCAAGGTGAACATCTTAACAAATAAGATATTCGAGGTCTAGCAAAGGGATATTTTAGTAAAAAAATAGGAAATATGTGAGTCTATAAATTTTAATTTTGTGCTAAGAGATTTTAAAAATTTTGTCTTTTTATTAATTGAGTATTCAATTTCATTTAACGAAAAAGCACTTTTTAATAAATTAAAATTTGAAATGGGAATTACTGACAGATTAGGAACAACACTCAAAAAATTTGATAGTATATTAGACTAATCTTTAGAAACAACAGTTAATTCACACTTATCAAAATTTAAATTTAAACCCAAATCTTTACTACCTCTGATTATAAAAATGATTTATGAAAATAATCTAAAACCAAATTTGGGTTTTCAGCAAGTGTACCGTTATCTAGATACCAAAGATTTATTTATGTATCTAATGATGAAATAAGTGGATGAATTGCTAAACTAAAAAGAGCTGGTCCAAGAGGATATCTTTGTTGGACACCTCTTTAAGAAAGAATATGTTGATCACCGTACGAAAGTTAACTTGGTTTATCATAACATTGACCTATAAATGGTAAACATTCTGGGAGATATTCGCTGATTTGTGATAAAATGGTTTTTCTATTCACCATATTAAAAGCGTTTTAATAATCAATTTTTAAAATAACTTAATCTGATTCGTGAGAATAACGACGAACTGCATGTATTGCTGCTTCTGCTCTGCATTTTGTTTCAAAGATAAGTTAATACGGACGAAAAAGGTTTCCTTACTTTTCATAAACACAAGAGCATATTATCTTAAAGGCTAAACGTCTGAAACATATTCCTACTGCAATTGGTCGAATACCTCCATCTTTTTTATTAAAAGCACATAGGTTTGCTCAAAAAATGGCTATTGAAGTACTTCTCTAAATAAATATTTTTCATACTGTACTGTAAAACGCTCTTTTGAATTCTTGATTTTAGTCCGGAAAATTAACTTTTACAGTACTGAGCCCGGTAAAATAAAATTACTGGACTAGTACGGAATTTGTTTTTTTTTATTTCTTGATACTAAATCTTCTTAAACCGTTCCGCTATTTTTTTTGGTACTAGCTGCCCTATTGCCTCATTACATTTTTGCAAAATTCCATCAGGAATCAGATTTACACCATCTTCCCTCATTTCGTCAATTTTACCAAAAATGATTATAAAATAACACTAATTTTCAACTGACTTTACATTTTACCTTGACACAACCCATATAACAATAACAATAACAATTTGTGATTAAATTATTTTTTGCGATATTTTATTTTTTAATTTTAAATTCGATCCAAAGCCTCTTACTTATTAACTTTCTTTAATGAGACCTTATGTTTAATTAAAAATAACTTTTTAGCGACGTTTTTCCAATACTTTAAAACCTTAGGCGTCAGCAATTCTTGGCTTATGCCACGTCAATAAAAACTCGTATCGGCTGGATGATGAAGTGGTGCTTATTTTGAGCTTACTCTTCGTAACGTTCGATATTAAACTTACAATAAAGTTTTCCTCTCTTCTTTATTAGGTCAATTCTCGGGTACTTTGCGTAATTAAAGCAATTATTCTAACAAGGGCGTTTTTCGAGCAAAAGGGTTTGTTAAGAGAGGGATTATTCATATTTAATAAAATATACAGAGTGATTTAAACACTTATTTAATTAGTTATTTTATTTATTTCGATTTTTTGATGAAAAATAGGACAAATGTTAAAATAAACATTTTTTGGCTCCATCTTTACGGTACAGGGAAAAAATAGAATTGAGATTTTCCTTTTATTTTCAAATAAGTTTTTCGATTTAAATAAGATTTGGTACAATTAGAGCTTTGCCAAAACACACCTACCGATGATAAACTTATGTTATTTTTATGTACAAGTGGCTTATTTTTGGGTAATTCATTTTTTTTACAATTATTTTGTCATAATTTTCTTAGTTTTGATGCTATTTATAGTTGATATATGTAACTTATTTTATGCTTACTTCTACTCAAAAAAGGTAGGTGCAAAAATTAACTTAATAAATTTAAAGGCTTTCGAGATATCGTAATTTTGTAACTTGTATGGTACGCAAAAAGTAATATATAAAATTATGGTAATCACTCCTTGTTCAAATACAAAAGACATGCATTACATTTTTATTTCATTGATTTTTTTAAAAACAATGAAATTATTATTAGTTTTCAATATTACCTTTTTCGTAACACCCAAGTTTAAAATAAGAATATCTCAAAAGCCGTCAAGACGAATTAATTCAAGAGTATCTTTTTGATGGACCACCAAACAAAAAATAGGTATCATTTATCAAATAATTAATAATATTAATACTAAAAAAATTGACGGAATAATTATAACTACGCTACGCTACTGGTCGATTATAGTAACAAGACTTTATCATCAGGAAGGATATTTCGGTTAATGTACCAACTTTTGTTTAAATCAAAAAGTCTTATTTAAAAATAAAAGAAAATTATCAGTTCTAAACATTTTTCGTTTTCACCCTGTATCTAAAAATTAGGACGTCTTGGAGCTATATAACATTTTTGTCTAATTTTTAATCTCCCATTAAGCAGTGTATATATGTTTTATAAATCACCCTGTGTATGTTTGTATATTTATAGAAAGTAAACGCCCGCATACAGTTTTGTTTTCTTTTACTAACATTCGAAGCAACAATTGTTAGTTTCTATATAGTTGTGGCTAGTTTGTTGAAAAATGTAATATTTATTTAAAACATTAATACAATAATAGTTTTTTTTAGTACAAACTTATTTAGAAAAAAATGCACAACATCATATTTGCGGCATTCCTGATGTAAAAAAACGTAAAATAGCCATCTTTTGGATTTTTTCATGTAAAATTTTTAATTCTGGAAAAAACTAATTTAAGTAAAAACAAAAAAGATGCTACATTAAATTTCCATTTTTTTAATGAAACACCTTATTTATTGGTTCTTTTTAATAAGCGTCTTATTTGGCATTTATTTTAAATAATAACAGAATTAATTTAATTCATATAATAAATTTTCGATTTAATTAAAAATACAGGAGGTAACAATAAACATTTAAAATGCTAAAAATCAGAATATGGGGTGTCATATCCTGCCAAAATAAGAGAAAATGGTGCTATTTAAAAGTACTGGTCATTTCCGTCAAACTGGAAGTGATACAAAACAAATAAATAGATCAAGAAATGCATATTTATGTTAAATACAGACAATTTTTTTTAAGAAATAAAAATTTTACAGGAGAAGCCACCTTTGAGAAACACCCAGTATTTATGTATGCCATTATGGGATTTTTTTTAAATACTCTTTTCATGTCTATACAATAATATCCTAAACAAACAAATTTTGTTTATTTTCTTACTATTTCTTTAAACAATGAGCTCACACAGCATTAGAAAGATAGAGCCCATAACCAAATACAGTCTTTTGCATTGGTAAGGTAACTGATATAAAAATATACTTTTAAGTGTATAATAACGAAAAAACCGGGTTAAACAAATATTTACTTATAACCAATCTTAATTATGTAGATTTCCGTAAAATAAGGAATATTTTAAAAATTTACACATTGTTCCTGTTCTGTTTTATTAATGTATTTAACCAAGTATATATTTAGGATTGTGGTTTAATTTCTCTTTTGCTATTTTAGTAATTGTGTAATATTTATATATTATATGAAGTATTAGCTATTTAATCAAAACAAAATACAAATTAATAATGCCGATAATTACAACATGACAGTTATTTTCAAATTACTGCTGTTTTTTCTGGGATTTATTAATGATCAAAGAAATTTTGTTGGATTTTGGAAAACCTTAAATTTGACAAAAATAGAACAAACAAAAAAATTTCCGATCGAAAAATACCATTTTCTGAAAAACTTTTGGCCAGAAAGTACTTTTTTCGGGCTAGACCGGAAAGTGGTTTTCAAGGACCAGAAAAATACTTTTGCCGTGCTCATTTATCACTTTTCTAGTCCCATTTGTCACTTTGCCGATCCATGAATGAAAAATAAGCTGCTAATTTATAGCATAGCCGTTTTTATTTATGGTCGTTACGAAAACGAACTTCAGTTAATTGTTATAATAAGTGTCAAATCTATGTTAGGCGGATAAAAAGACCTATTTTTAATTAGTAAAATATTGGTTATTTGGATTTTGAAGAAGAAAATGAAATTCCTCAAGAAATTTTGGAAGCAGACACGAAAGAAGCTAATGATATTCTCCCCGAAAGATCTAAAATGAGGTACAAGAAAGCTTACGATACATTTGAAAATTGGTGCCGATTAAAAAGCGTTAAAGATCTGAGTAAAAATATGTTATTGTTAATTAGTATTAAGTGTTTGCAAAAATAATATTTTTTGTATAATGTAATATTGGTAAATAGAAATAAAATTGTTTATAACTGTGTTTGCGTTTTTATTTTATTAAAATAGTTTCGGTCGAAAAAAACATTGTACGTTATAAGACCGAAAAACAGTGGGTAATTGTCTCGAAAGTTTTCTCCACTCCGATTTTGAACAAATTTGGTATACAGGGGTTTTTCGGGGAGCTGATCACGAATCTGAAAACAATTTTTTTCGGTAACGTTTCGTTTTTAATATATTCATCATCAGAGTTAAAAATCAAAGTAACCTTATTTTCACTATTCCTCCTTGTTTTTGCACATAATTTTTAATTCATGCACTAAATTGGAAAACAATATTTTATAAACACCTTTTAAAAACTTGTTTTTATGTATTTGTTTCACACTCTTTTTTTCCCATTTAATTGCAAGCCTCCACTTTTAAACGCCGCTTACGCCATGTATACACCACGGATTATCAGCAAATATGGCCGCGGCCTTTAATATTAAAACTTTACAATTTAATAAAAAAAATATGAAAATATATGAGAAAAACAATTTTTTACAAGATGTTTATGAAATACTTGATGAAAAGCATGTCTCCGCCAGGCTTAGAGACAATATTAAGTAGCCTCTGTCTCCGTAAGACGCCTTCCGTACGGCTAACGGTAAAAAAACACTTTTTTGCTCCTATTTTTGTCCCGGGGACAAAATTCAAAAAACGGGCTTGGTTAGGTTCTAGCAAAGATAATACTACTACGGATAAGATGAACCATTCAATGCTATATTTTTGATACCCCTAATGGACTTTGGCTAACGCGAGCCGATGTCCATCGAGAGATTTTCGCGCTATCTTTGAACGAAAGTTAAACAGTGTTGCCGGCAGGCCTTTACTATTGGCGTAATGAAACGCGACTAGAAAAAACACAATACGTTTAGCCGCCCGCTTTCGCTACTTCGTGTTCCGAATAAGATACAAGCGACAGACATTGGCAATGTCGCACGGTTTGTTTCGCTGGAGCAGGGGTTACCGACTTAATTTTATTCGCATTTACGGAAGCATTGATATCTTCGATCTGATTCAAAACGCCCCATTTAAATGAACCATCTATTCGTAGTAGTATTATCTTTGGTTCTAGCCACTGCTAAAGACTACCACTGGGCCAAATTGTATGATTTTAGCTCAAGCCATAACTTCAGAATCACGTGGACAGAAAAATAAATATATATACCTACCTACATATAAATATAACCACATTAGCAAATTATATATATAGATTATGTGTCAAAGTAGTGTAAAAATGATAAATTGTGTGCAAAAAGAAGGGGAAAGAAATATAGTGAAAATAAGGTTAGTTTAATTTTAAACTTTGATGATAAATATCTCGAAAACGAAACGTTGCCGAAAAAAATTTTTAGATTCGTTATCAGCGCCGCAAAAATACCCCGTTAAAATTTTAAACACAAATTTCGAGACTTCAAAGTTTTTGCTCTCGCAGCTTCAGGACTCGCCTACGGCTCGCCCTGAAAAACACTACTTTTCGGTTTTATAACGTAAATTACTATTGTTTATTCGCATATCGTATATCGTTTTAAAAACAGTTAATCAGAAAAATATCATGTGTCAATTTATAAACTTTCCAAAATTAGAACACATATATCACAATTAATGACTTCCGAAACACATGTTAAAGACATAACCGAAGCTCAGATATTTTTTTCATGTCAGAGGGTATCTTGTGGATCTAAAATTGATGACCCAGTGTCCAGAAAAACGATAAGACTGCTTCTTTCAGGTTTCCATTAGTTGCCTAGTTTTTTTGCAGTTTGTTGATTATGATAAATTATGGTTCGTTGTTTTCGGAGAAATCTGACTGTGCAAATTCAAAATTAATTGGTTACTTTAATACAATTAAAAACATTAATGTTCTTTTTTTCTCTATCGTTTTTAGAAGTGACGAGTAGTCTGCTGAGATAAAACCAATTTTCCTTTTTCTAGTAGGTAAATTCCTTAATGTTTTAACAAACCCTCTTTACATATTGAGAGGGTCTTGCCTTTTTAAGTACTTGTAACCTTAGCTTAAGACCTTAATAATTGTAAATTATTTAGTTACTACATAAAGAGGGCTGAAGATATTTACCTATTGAAACGTTGTGTTAAATCACACACCTTTAATTTAACCTAATCTTTAGTGATCTTGCAAATTTTCGTGAATTTCATTTTTAAATATCGGATTATAGTCTAAGAGCAGCTTAAACAGCTATTAACTCGTCGCTAAATACAGACCCTAGGTGTAAGGTTAAAAAGGTTAATTAAGTATTTAACAGCTGCTGTTTTAATATCATAGTATATAACTTCTACTCTAATTTTAGCTGTTCTGACGTCACGGCAGACACTTTTGAAAGATTTAAAAAAAAAATAATTTTGAAAGTATTTTAACAAATTTGAAATTTATGTATTTATTTATTAAACTTATATTAATTTTGGCAGACATTTTTTCCGGTTCCAAAAGCCTGGCAGACAGCGCCACCTGTCGTCCAGCGCGTGCTTACTTACGTGCATAATATTAACTTTTACACCAATATAATCTGTTTACCATTAATAATATGCAAATAAATTTAAAAAATTATATGAGTATATACGTAAACAAGCACATTTACTGGCATAAAGATGGGCAATAAGGAAAATAGGTCCATTTTAAGACTTTAATTAATACAGAAGTATTATAGAAACATAACAAGTCATAAAAGTGAAGAAGTCCTATTTAAATTTTTAATTAATTTATACCAAAATATCAATTTATTTAAACAAAACATTAATTTAACACTCTCTTGAAGTCGTAATTATAACATCAATTTCAGTAATTATTTGATTTTAAGATTGATTGTCATCTTGGGAATCGCCCTTATCATGACACGTTTTCATCATCCACGGGATCACTTTCTATAAAAATGGAATTAAAATGTACAAATTAAGCTTAGCACAAGAAAGTTTGAAGGTTTATGAAAGGCCAATGCTGTAGAACAAAATTGTGTACGCGTTGAGGGCAGCGGGAGCACCTATATATCTAGCATTTTAAAAAATGCTTCTATAAAAGAGCCCACAACACTCAACCCTCTGGAATATGGCTGGATGGAGAGGACAATTCCTTTGTATTTGTGTGGGTTAGAAACATGTAATTCACTTGGAAGGGTTGATGAAATGACGACGGACAGCACGGGTATGGTTTCGTACGCTTCGCGCCGTCGCACACGAAAACGGGACTCCGGCTCTGTCCAAAGTATACACTACATACACACTGATTTATCAGTTTGTAGGTAGGCAACAAATTACAAAATTTCGTGGAATTTTGTTAGTGCGCAGATTCATAAGGGAACCTTCAAAACAGTTGTTTTCATAGTGGACCGGATATTTTTTGATCGAATATGCCATAGCATTGGGCTCTCATAAACCTTTAAACTTCCTTGCATAGTTAAAATAAAAATTATTATACTCTCATTACCTTCGGAATTTTCGATCAGTTCGCTGACCAGACAAGGAAGTTGGTCTCCTTCAAACCATTTAAATACAAAGGAATTGTCCTCTCCATCCAGCCATATTCCAGAGGGTTGAGTGTTGTGGGCTCTTTTATAGAAGCATTATTTAAAATGCTAGATATATAGGGTGCTCCCGCTGCCCTTAACGCGTACACAAATTTGATCTACAGCATTGGACTTTCATAAACCTTCAAACTTCCTTGTGCCAAGCTCAATTTATTTTAAATTTATTTTTATAGAAACTGATACCGTAGATAATGAAAACGTGTCACATGATAAGGGCGATTCCAAAAATGGAAATAAATCTTAAAATCAAATAATTACTGATATTGATGTTATAATTACGACTTCGAGAAAGTGTTGAATTAATGTTTTCTCTAAATAAATTAATATTTTGATATAATTAATTAAAAACATGAATAGGAGTTTCAATTATTTTACTTGTAATTTTTTTTCTATAATATAATATAATTTGAGGCTAAAGCGTACCTAGAGTTTTTATGTCATATTTAATTTTGTTAATGCAACACTAGGTATAAATTATTGTAATATTTATTTCATAAAATATGTCTCATTACCTATAACCTTGCACTTTACATTGTTAAAATAGATAAACATCATTACTGAAATTATACCTATTTTTCATATTTATGGTATTTATATTGATTTTATACTCAGTAAGCTAGTATTTTAACAACAAAAACAACAACAAAGCATTAAAATTAGGTTATATATTCTTTCTTTTTCTCTTTTCTCTTGCTTTTGAGTTTATAATATCAACTCATAAACTTGTAGTATTGCCGGCTCACACAATTTTTTTGCTCTCAGCTTCTAATTTTTTATTAATAACTAAAGTCCTTAAGTAACGAAGTAAATTTTATAATAAAGAAAAACAAAAAAAATGTTCAACAAATAAATAAATTCTCAAATTCCCACTACGGCTAATTTATAAAACATTTTAGTAGGTCACATTTTAATGTTTTTTTTTTAATAAATAAGAACGTTATTGTGTTCTACCATTAATTTTATAAATTGGGCAAAAATTAAAAAAAAAACTTAAGCAGCCACTGTCTTTAATCTGCTAGTCTTTATCAGAGACTAAAAAAAGCTTGTCTGTGCTTAATAAACCTATAGGCGGCGACTGACTTGTAACCGAACGTTGTTATGTAATGCTCGTTACGAGCATTACACATCAGCAACCAGTTCAGTTCATCACCACATCGCAGCTAATATTCGCGTTTGAATGCTCGGTTCACGAGTGATCCACCATTCGTCTTCACAGTGTCGTCGAAAATGACAGACATGGAGGTCGCGTTTGCATTTCTGCTAGTACGCTATTGTTATTTTTGTTTAAATTCACAGGCCAATAAAAAAACTTTATTCGAATGGGTGCAACAAATTTTAAACTCGGTTAACTTGATCGGACCAAAAGTGGCCAAAGCAGACACTTCCTTTAAAAAGGCGATAACAGTGACAGAAAGTTCCGCTGCTTTATTTCATTTTAGCTAACTTTGTTTTAAGCGACTCCAGTAAGCTGTTAATTTTTTTTTACATTCTTCTGCATCTATTCCCATTTTATCCGCCAGTTCCTTCCATGCGGATTTTTTTTAAATTGGTTAAAATTAATCCTTATGACTGGGATCTCAAAGATTTGCATTTTCTCTATATTTGTCAATAAAAAGCAGGGTGTTCTTACGATCCACTGCATCCTGATTCACACAAAATGCAAACCTCAGAAAATAAATTTAATTTAAATAATAAAATAGGAAAAACCACGACTTTCCATACGCTCGCAACGAACAAACTGATTCACTGATGGAGCAGCGGTGAACGCGAGCAGCTCGCCGCGAACGGGGCAGTTTTCTGTATTCACTGCGTGAATGTTCGATGTGTAACATGTAACATTACAACGTTTAGTTACAAGTCAGTCGCCGCCTTATAACTCTGTCATTGCCGACTAAAAAACCGCTCCTCGCCAAATCAGCAACGTTAAGCATCGTAGAGCGTAGCCTGATGAGTGACCAGAAAGGCCACGTGATGCTGTGTGTGATTTGAATTCCACGTATTATTTAGATGTAAATGGGAGTAATTCACAGGTAGTAGGTATTTGTACACCTTACGTAGTGGATCTACCCAGAGCTGTCCGTAATTGAATTAACGTAATTAAAAAATCGTATTCAATTACTTCTCAGTAATTGGATTACTTTAATTGAATTACTTTCCGAATAAGTTTATTGTATTTGGATTATCAATTAATAGGATAATGTAATCGTAACTGGCAATTGATTTTCACGAATCCCAAGTAATTCAATTACTTAGAAAGTAATTCGATTACTTATAAAGTAATTGAATTACTTAGAAATTAATTAGATTGGCCAATGAATAATTTAGTTACTACGAAAAATTCAATTGCCTTTCTTTATGTTCTTTATGGAAAAACTGCCGGAAATTTGGCCAGCCAGAAAGAGCATCTTGAAACACGGCGGGCCTGATGCTAGCCGCCACTGTAATACTTTTTTTTGTTAACAAATCTGTTAATGTTTGGGGTAGGATTTTTATTTTAGAGTCATTTAATGGTAAACTTGCCGAGAAAGCAGTTTGAATAGTGTGACCTGGGCGTATGATGCATATTAGTATAAATATTTTACTTGTTTAGTGTATCGTGTTTATACATGTGGTAATTTAAATAGAGTAATTGCTAAAATATTTAATTACTTTTAGTTTTAATTGATAATTGAATTACTTTTAACAAACATGCTACTAATTGGTAATCGTAATTCACTACAACTTAGAAGAGTAATTGGTAATTGTAATTAAATTGTTTTTAAAAAGTAATTGCGACAGCTCTGGTACTACCAAAATTTCTTAAAGGTGCCGTGAAAAACAAAATCTGTTCTGATATTTGAACATCGCTAACGAACCAAGAAAATGGGCAATACATCTAAAAATCCGGCACCTATGGTACCAAGTTTTCGTAAGGTAAAAAACTGTTTAAGGTCTTACACGCATTTGGCAATTTTTTTTCAGCCGTGACGGACAAAGACAATCTAAAAATTATTTCTAATATATTTTGATATAAGTAAATAATAATTATACCTATTAAATATTTTGAAATTGTTCTCTTTAAAAAAAACACAAAATTGTTTTCTTTTTTATGTCCAGAATATTTTTTGTCCGGCGAAAAAAGTAACCGTCTTTAGCATAAAAAATATTTTTTCTCTAAGATTTTTTTTTTGCTTTGACAGTCATTGCTTTTAAGGGATATTAATATGGGTGTGAAATAGAAAGGTGTCTTAAGTAATTTTTTAGTAATAAAAGAACAGTGTCTTCTTTTCTATAGAC
Source organism: Listronotus oregonensis (assembly GCA_019359885.1). Lineage (NCBI taxonomy): Eukaryota > Metazoa > Arthropoda > Insecta > Coleoptera > Curculionidae > Listronotus > Listronotus oregonensis. Next base: position 56,769 of record JAHBCN010002194.1, read on the forward strand.
ATTAAAGAATAAAAAGTTTCTTTTCTTCAATATTTAAATTTAATTCATTTTTAGAAATGGCGTATGACCCAATATATTTTTTTAAATTTAATATAAATTTGCTATACACATTAAAAAAATCATTTAAAAAGAGAATCATATATCCAGAACCAAACAGAACTTAATTTTGCTTTAATTTACGGTTACAACGTTTTGAGCCAAGCGAAATTTTATAAATTCCGTAAACCATTTTAAAATTAACTAAACAAGCAATCCCATTGCCCTATAATTATTAAATTAACAGTTGAGAAAAAATAATTTACTTATGCCTTCAAAAACAAAGCGGTAATAAATAAAAATAGTTACTATACCTAATTAATATATTCACAAGTACGGACCAAAGCCATAATATTAATCTATAGTTTTTTTCTTTATAAAGAAATGACGAAATTGGGGATCTAGATGTGGCTACTAAATTTAAATATCCAGACTTTAAACTAAACTAAGGTTTCTATAAAATCATTTAAAAAGCCTGCCTGGAGTATTTCCCTATTAGACGAATAACACATGACCTAAGATAAATAAAAAGAGACAGAATAAGGGAGGAAATACAGTAAAAAACCTACCACAACAAAGCTTTACGGATTCCTTCGTCTACGGGATAGAAAGCTTGCGTTAAATCCAATAAAAGCACATTCAAAACACTCGCGAAAACATCTTAGAAAACACGTAAATCTATTATTTCACATCCGACTATTCACTAAAATGAATATTTAAATTGTTCGACAGATGAGTAAGCGCGTGCGGCGGCCACGAGATAAGGGGGAACGCCGCCGACGCCGAGCGTCGGGTCGAAAACCCGACGTGGTTTAAGCGAAACGACGGCGGGAAATTTGAGAGTTTGTCGCAGCTTGTGTCGGCAAATAGAAAATTACTGCTAGACAGTGGTAACATAAAAATGCAACGTTGTCGGACTGACCATTTTTCACTGCCCTTCTGCCCTTATAGGAGTAGTTAACAACTATTAGACTAATTGGTGCATTTTTTTTTTTTTTTGGGAAAGTCCACCAAGGCTCGAAAGCCTAAGTACCGACCAGAGTTTATTAATCTTAAGGGGGTTATGACATCCGCCATATTGAAAAACTCTTCTGTGACGTCAAGAAGGGCCCATTTCGGCCATGTTGGATTTTATGCCGGACAGTGGCGTTGAATTGAGGTGGAAATAAAAAACTGCTTTTATACCGACGAACAAAATGTATATTTAAAAAAACAAATGTAATTTAATTATTGAAATTAAAAATTAAAGCAACAACACGACGATGACGTACCTTTTCAATGGTACCTACTACATTAAATAGTTTAAAAATGAGAAAAAAATTAAAATGTTGTAGAAAATACTTGCTGCTTTGCTAATTTATTGTAATAATTATGAGTACTTACTTTATTTTTAAACACACTATATTGAAATATTAACACCTTTCTTTTCTTTAATAATACCCCTGTGTATTAGGACGTTTATAAAATTTTATGAGCAAGTAAAGAAGTTTGTGGTTTTTAATTATTGTTTTATCTTGGGACAGTCCACAAAGGCTGAGGCCCAAGTACTAACGTCCTGTGGGTGTCTAAAGTGTGGTAAGAGGGAGTTTATTCACAAGAGACTTAAATTTTTGAGGAAAAGGGAAACCTTCTGCAGGTAGCAAGTTGCATAGTCTTGACACTCTAGCTGAACTGTAAAAAGATGCATAAAAGTTGCACTAGGTGTTGCTCTGTTGGGAACTGCCAGAAAAGGAATTATACTGGCCAACTCCTCTGAGCAGAAGCCGTGAAAATACCTATAAAAGAAAGACAGATTCCCTACAGCCCGTCGGTGGGCAACGGAAAGAAGCTTTTCTTTAAGTGCAGGATCAGAAATGGGCTTTAAAAGGTCTCTTGAAGATCTTTGTAAGATTATAAAATATCCAACTCCGGATCAGATACTGGAAGCCATAGAATAATAACTTTTCTTTTTAAGAATTTATGTTTTTGTATTACTTCATAAATATATAAACTTGTCTATTAATCCTTATTTTATTTTATTTTCAAAACTAATTATGTTACTTTTAAAAACTAGTTATTTATTTACTGTATGCTCCAGCGTCTTGATATTCCAGAATAATAGCAAGATTTGCCACTTGGGCAATAAATTGAATTATTTTATGTAATAAAATGTGAATACAGGTTTATTGCTACAAAACTAAACTTGATTTGTTTCCCAACTACAACGCTACAATACATTTACAATGGCAACAATTAGATAAAATACCACTGAAATTTTTTACATTTTGAAATAGATATGAAAGAAAAGAACAGAGTACTAATGGTATTATTTAATAATATTTTGTGGTATACTTAGTATATCACCTCTTGGAAATTTATGAAAACTTATTTTTAAATATTTGCAGTTTAAAGCATTGTTCGCACATCCCTTAACACTCTACTTCTTCATATTGTACAAACCCTAAAGACTAATTAAAACTACACGACTAAACACTACTAAAAACTATGTAAAAAAACACTCAAAACCAAAACCAATAATATATCAACTTTGCACACAAATATTTGCAACTGCAAAATTAACACCATATAAAAACTTCGACTTGTGGCACGACTCTGTCTACAGCTGATAATGCTAGTAACTTTTAGTGTTACCCGACAGGACCGCCAACACAAGCGGGACTTTTCACACCCTCACGTCTTGGACTTTTGCTCTCCACGCTCTCGCCGATGTCATAACCCCCTTAGATTAATAAACTCTGAGAACCGTGTCTTAAGTGTAGTAAAAGGAAGTTTATTCACACAGACTAAAATATTTGGAGATTTGGAGTAAAAGGGTAAACTTCTGCGGGTAGTAAGTTCCATAGTCTGGACACCTAGGGATAAGAAACGAACAAAATGAGAAGTTCGGGGCCAGAGGAGGAATTATTATGGCCAACTCCTTAAAAGGAAGCTCTTCTGTGTGGGATAGGATCATTGGTTAGACGAACATCTCCTTTTTAAATGGAATTAAGAATGCCAAGAGTTTCTAGGAGACGCCATTTTCGACAAAAGAACAATATTTTGAAGGGGGTCTGATCTGGGATACATACGGAGCATATGGTTTAGAAGTAGAAAATACATTCTAGCTCGAAAGAGGAATCCAATCTTTTTTGAAACTGCTTAGGCTATGGATGTAATGTGTTTATGACAGTTAAAGTTATTTTAAAAAGTAACGCCAACAATATTGAATAACTCTTTGATCTACAGAACTTGGCCGTCCATATGTAACGTAAGGGCATTGGTAGATTTTTTCGCGACAGCGAACATGACTGTGTTTTGAAGGCATTTCTGGAAAGGATTTTTAGCGCTTCAATTTAAGATTATTTTAAGGTCTTGTAAAAGAGATATCTGCATTACCTTACGCTTGTTTTTTAAATTAGGCTTAAAGGCTGAGGCGTGTTGTTAAATTCATCAGATGGTTTAGCGCTGAAAACTCTCGTGACGTCACACTAGATTACCGCTAGTTTTATCCTTGTCCATATACTACTAAAACAACGACCATATTTCTTTAGCGCTTTTCTATCAATTAATTTAAAAACGGCTTGATGAAACAGCGATTAGTGCGCACGATTCATCGATGAATTTAACAACACGCCTCTGGCATAATAAATTGAATATTAGAGTAGGATATTTTTTGCTCTTGTATGTTGAGCCCTCCCAGTTAGACAAACCACGAGCCGCAATTTTATTAAGAAGTTATAGTTATGTGATTGCTATTCCGTTTATGGTAATACGGTCACGTGGAGTTGTCTATAAAACTGTTTTAAAGTGTCTTAGGCCAATCATTATATTTTTTTATAATTAATGTTAACAGATATCTGACTGCGCCATGACTTCTGAAATCACCTGTAGATTACCAAAATTAAAAATCCAACCAATTTTTTTGTCAGGTAATTTTTTTATATAACAAAAAGTACTGGCTATATTACTTTACTCATAAATTACCTGTTTGTAGAAAATTAAAAAATCCCGATCCAACCATTTTTCACCGAGAAAAACCGGAAAAACGCTTAAAACAGACCTTTTTTCAAAAATTCGTTGCTCCGTTAATTTTCAATATAAAGGGCTGATTTTTTTGGGAAATGATAGCCAATAATACATACTTTGAGCTGCCGAAATATAAAAATGTCGCATTAATAGTTTTTATTTAATCGTACTATAAATAAATTGAGCCCTTATCTTGCAAGTGCCGTGAATATTAGGCAAAGGCTCCGGTTTAAATTTTTAAAACGGCTTTTTAAAGTTGAGATTAAAAGCTACAAATTGTATATCTTACATTTTTATATAAGTTTGTAGAACATTGTTAAAAATGCTTGTAAACCTAGCGCGTCGAGCGAAATTTCGCGAGTGAGATATAAAACTGGTCGACCGTGGAGGGGACATCCGATGGAGAAGCAACAGACGGGCTGTGAAAATCGGGCGCGGTGCCCCCTCCACGGTCGACTCAGTACGTCACGGTCGCGACTTTTCACTCAATGCGCTTGATTCACAAGCATTTTTAACAATGTTCTTTAAACTTATATGAAAATGTGAGATATACAATTTGTAGTTTTTAATCCTAACTTTAAAAAGCCGTTTTAAAAATTCAAAGCGGACCATTTGCCTAATATTCACGGCACTTACAAGATAAGGGCCTAATTTCTTTATAGTGCAATTAAATAATAGTATATTACATACCGAGAGTGGTAAAAAAGGGGCCCATTACACACGTTTTTTGAAAATTACGGAAAGAGCGTGAGCGAGTACCGTAATTCGAAAGAGGTGTAATGGGCTTACCACTCGAGTTGTGTACTATATTTTTCTACGACTTTATGTTTAGTTTTTTTATAAATAAAAGCAGAAGATTATGTAAACTTTAAGTAACAATACAAATAATAATACAAACATTTGCGTTGTCAAGGCGATGCTATTTGTTTCATAGACAGCTTTACGTAAAATCTATTGAAAGTTTTCAAGATTTTGGGGGCTCGCGGCTAATGCGATTGTGGAACTGTTACGTAATATATATCAGTGGCGGCCGGTCTTAAGGGGCACAGGGGAACGTGCCCACCCTCTTCACTGCCCACGCTCTTTCAAATATTATTTAATTATAAATCTAATATTTTTTGTAATATTTATTTTCATTCGAGTTTATGTCTATTGCCATGAAGTATACTCAAAAGTTACTTCCTACACGACACCTGCGAGGATCGAGCATTAACGCACTCAAAACTAATTTCCGGGGAACACTCGAATTTTGCTCTTTCGAGCCCATAATCGCGAAGGATCGCACATCCTCGGCGTTAGCAATTTTTAGCCGAATGATGGGCACAAATTTGCGTGTCTCCAACTAGTCCAACAGTTGTGGTTTGCGCACGGAAATGCATGATAATAGCTTTGTTCGCGGGTCACGTTTAGAACCGATTCCGAACTAAAATTGAACCGTTCAGGATTGTCTTAAGGCGCATGTCTAATTATATACCGGTTCCGGATTTTTATTTACCGCGAACGGCGCGGATTTCAATCGAATTTCTCCAACAGCTGACTGCATAGAATTAATTCTATGGCTGACTGTTTAACCTAACCTGACTTTTACCAAGTTTATTTTCATTTATTAATGTTTTTATTTTGTTTTTGTTCCTGTTGACACTGACACCAGAAGAAATAAAATACCCTATCATAAATAATGGATAATTCCGCACGTAGTAACTAATATGTAATTACTTATTTTAAATAGGGTCTTAATTTGAAATAAATGAACTTACTATTTCTATCAATTTATAAACAACTATATTACTGCTTTATAATCTACAATCAAGATAAACTAAACTAAGAATCAAGGAAAATTAAGAACTTTAAGTAACATGTTTGTATGGAGCGATTTATACTTCCAATTAAATAAAATAGGTATTAAGCTTAACTAAGAAGGGCAAAATTCTTAAGGTTCACCTCAAACACAACAAACAGCAAACAGATGATAAGAATGTTGATATTGCGCATGAACAGCAGAACCGAACTTTTAATCCCATCAAAAATTCGGGGACTACAAGAACCGATTCTGAATCAGTTACGAACCAATCCGATGTTATCCGCGAACGCTGAACTGTTACTAAAAATTCAAAATTGTGTTACCGCGAACGACCGTTTTCATATTGCGCATGCGAATAGTCCCTGAACCGGTTCGGAATTGGACCCGCGAACAAAGCTATTAATTTTGTTGAGTTATTATAATTTTTATTTACTGTTCATATGAAAGCTAAATTCTTTTCTAATCTGTAACCTGTTTTCTTGCCGCCGTGCAATGTTTATGTTTTGGGAATCGAATATCGATCCGTTTTTTTATTGCATTCTTGGCGGGTTCTATGTTTGGGTATTTTTACTAGTTAAAGTAGTCTTGAATAAACCTTTTAAGTAGACGGTACGGAGTTTTATTTTTGCGTTAAGAAAAACGATATCACGAATAAATTTTATGAAGTTTAATTATTGGTGAATGTTTAAGTATTTCTGATAATGGAATCCGAAATAAATTCGGTTCGCTACCTCTTAGAGAACGGTCCCTTGACGTTTGAACAGAAAGTTTTAGTTAAACAGATTGGTCGATCTACTCCTGATTTAGATATAAAGTATTCAAGTTCAAGTAAAACTAGAACATATAATAGAGTGTTCAACAAAAATATTTACGAGTGGATTTGTGGTTGTCCGGTCACAAATAAATTGTTTTGTTTTGTGTGTATATTGTTTAGAAACGAAATTACAGCTTGGACTCGAAACGGTGTGGATGATTTAAAACATATAGCAGACAGAGCAAAAAAACACGAAAATTCGGTTTCCCACGGTTTCCCATCTTAAATCATACATGGACTTTAGTGTTTTGGGGAAAACAAACATACGAGAACAATTAGACAGTGCATACGTGCGGGAAAAATTGAAGCAAAATGAACAGGTACAAAAAAATAGACATATTTTGCAAAGACTGATTATGTGCATAAAGTTTTGTGGTGCATTTGAATTAGCGCTTAGAGGACATGACGAGAAACAATCTTCGAATAATCCAGGTATTTATGTGGGGTTAATAAACTTTGCTGCTGAATTAGACTCCATCCTTGGTATACATATAAAAGAATCGAAAGTTTTTAAAGGTACTTCAAAAACCATACGAAATGAGTTGTTGGACGCTATGCTTGAGATTTATCGAATCGAATTATTAAAAGAAATAAAATTTGCAAACTTTGTGGCTTTAGAAGCTGACGAAACAACTGATGCATCTAATCAGCAACAAATGGTTATTATAATTCGATATGTCATTGATGGACAAGTATATGAACGTTTTTGGGCTTTTATTAAAATTAGAGACAGATTTGATTTTAAAGACCATTTAAGTGAAAAGGAAACTATTTTTTTCTAAAATTTTGAAAGTTACAGAGGTGCCTTTCCCCAAGAACATTTTGATTTAACAGTGAAATCTTATCCCATGCTTGACAGTGGTAAATTAAAAACTGAACTAACAGCCATTTACGACAGGGACGATATGTGCAGGATTGAAGGAGTTTTGCCCCTTTTAATGTTCTTATCCGACAATAATCTTAAAACTGTGTTTTCAGAAACTTACAAACTCGCAGATATTATTTGTACAACACCAATGTCAACAAGTGAATGCGAAAGATGTTTTTCAACATTAAATCGCATAAAAACTTTTTTGAGAAATACGATGCTGCAAGACAGGCTTAATGCCCTAGCTGTTTTATCAATACCTGACTTTGATAATAAAGTGACTGATTCGTTTTCTAATAAAAAGGACAGAAGAATGGACTTTACATTTAAATAAGGTAATATCATCACACTTTTTTCTATTATATTTTGTGCCTCCCCAATAATAAATCTCACGAGCCGCCATGATATATATATATATATATATATATATATATATATATATATATATATATATATATATATATATATATATATATATATATATATATATATATATATATATATATATATATATATATATATATATATATATATATATATATATATATAAAATATATATATATATATATATATATATATATTTACGTAACTGCCCTTACGCACAGTTTGGTTCTTACAGTATAGTGTTTGTAATTAGAGATTTACTGATAAAGTAGACGGTGTGTAATTAGGTTCTTACTAATATAGGAGTAGAAAAAAACTATTAATGCGACAATTTTCATCTTTCAGCAGCTCAAAGTATATGTTATTGACTATATTTCTTAAAAAATCAGCTCTTAATATTGAAAATTAACGAATATACGAATTTTTGAAAAAAGGTCTGTTTTAAGCATTTGTCCGGCTTTTCTCGGTGAAAAATGGTCGGGTAGGGATTTTTCTAAAACCCTTTTGTAGGTTTTTGAATTCTTTACAAACTGTCTTTTATGAGTAAAGTGATATAGCCACTACTTTTTGTTATATTAAAAAAAAAACGAATAAGGCCCTTTTTTTAATAATCAATTTTTAAAATAATTTCTATTGAATTTGCGGTAGGCTCTAGGTGAAACATTGTAACAAATTTAATTTAAAATAAAACACTCGGTGTAAAGTTTCACAAATTTTTATTCAGATAGATCTGACACGTGTTTCGGTCTCACGACCATTTTCAAAGATCTTTTTAGGAAGAATGAGCTTAAAAATAAAATAAAATTATCTTAAACTTACACAGATGGCCTATAGTAAACATTTTATGGCACTAAATTATGTTAATTGCAGCGTCTAAGATGGGCGTACCTACAAAATCTGTTTGAGTATTTGTTAAGTTGTCTTTATTGCTTATAGATTTCTTAATGGCCAAAATTTCCAAATAATCCATTTGTTTACCCTTCTGAATGTTATGTAATAACTTTACATCCCCATTATTAAAAAAATGATTATTGTCTATGCAGTGTTCCGCAAAACCGGTATTTCTCTTGCTGTGTAGAATTGAATTTCCAATGCTCCAATCAACTAAACCTAATCAGAAGCATAGAAATATGTCTAGATCAGAATTATTTTAAATTTAATAATAAAATTTATAAACAAACTAACGGTCTCCCTATGGGAAGCCCTTTAAGTCCACTCTTAGCCGAAGTGTTTATGGCTAACTTCGAAAATATTTTGTTTTCCACAAATTTGAATAAAAGTTTGTGTAAATATGTTTACTTTTGGGCTAGGTACGTGGATGACATTTTTTGTATATGGACTGGAACCGATAGACAACTCTCACAATTCTTAACATACATAAATAACATCAACAAAAATATTAAATTCACAATAGAAACGGAAGAAAATAGCTCACTTAACTTTTAGATTTGAAAATTAGCCGTAAAAAACAATACATTCGATTTTGATATTTTCCGTAAACCAACCACAACAGATACAATTATACATGCAAATTCTAACCAGTCTTGGCAAATAAAAATGTCGGCCTTCCATAGTATGATTCATAGGTTATTAAGTGTTCCATTAAGCCAAGAAAACTACCTAAAAGAAGTCAATATAATAAAAACAATAGCTACAAATAATGGATACAGTCCCGCAATGATCAACAAACTGATAAGAAACAAAAAAACATAAAATATTCAAAAGCATTTTTATACACACATTACTTCAAATGATAGTAATGCTAAAAAATGGTTTGCTATAAATTATGTCTCTGGTATAAGTAATAAAATTAGCAATAATTTTCGCAAATTAGAATTAATTGTATTTCAGTTAATAAAAATAATTTGGCAAGGGTTTTAGTAAATAACAAAGAAAAAAATCCTAAGAATCAACAATCCGAATATATAAAATATGTTGTAATGAGTGTGACGCAACCTATAGGGCAAACAGGGCGTTCTTTACAGGATAGAATAAAGAACACAGAAATTCAATTCTACACAGCAAGAGAAATACCGGTTTTGCGGAACACTGCATAGACAATAATCATTTTTTTAATAATGGGGATGTAAAGTTATTACATAACATTCAGAAGGGTAAACAAATGGATTATTTGGAAATTTTGGCCATTAAGAAATCTATAAGCAATAAAGACAACTTAACAAATACTCAAACAGATTTTGTAGGTACGCCCATCTTAGACGCTGCAATTAACATAATTTAGTGCCATAAAATGTTTACTATAGGCCATCTGTGTAAGTTTAAGATAATTTTATTTTATTTTTAAGCTCATTCTTCCTAAAAAGATCTTTGAAAATGGTCGTGAGACCGAAACACGTGTCAGATCTATCTGAATAAAAATTTGTGAAACTTTACACCGAGTGTTTTATTTTAAATTAAATTTTTAAAATATTACTTGAAAAAAAATTGGTTGGATTTTTAATTTTAGTAATCTACAGGTTATCCCGGAAGTCATAGGCAGTTAGATATCTGTTAACATTATTTACAAAAATGACCTTTTATTTTTTTTATAATCATTGGAGTATTTGGATAATTCGCTATTTACACAATGTTAACATAGAAGTCTTTAAATATATATGCATGTTTAAAATCATATTCCTAACATGCTGTTGCACTTTTTACCTAACTAATTTATTATTAATGTATTATTGTTAGTAGTATCAATTATTAATATTAGTTATACCGAAAGATACCACCCTACCATTAAAATAAAATTGATTGTGGCAACCTTGTTTTTTCAACATTATATTTTATATTAAGCTAAAATCACTCAACATGATGCTGACAGGGTTCCCTTACACCAGAACAAGATAATTGTATAGACATTTTTTTTATTAAATAGAAAAAAGTAATACACCTAAACTTTTCTCTAAAATTTTGAGAAATGTGGAGAAAAGTGTGTTAAGAAGATTTACCGTTAGCTCTAGATAGAACATTATTTAGAACTGAGATTTGTAAATTTAAATTAATTATTGTTGTTTTCTTATTTTTTATAATGATTAATTTATCAACTCTTACGAGTTTAAATACAGCAACTCATTTTGGTAATAAATTTAAAAAAATATTAATAATTCAATTTTTTCTCCTATTACCTATTATAGCCCATAAAAAGATTAACACAAAATGTAACAACATGGTTTTAGTAAAAGTTGTGTAACTGTTCACCTGATTAAAATTTGGTAAATATATCGAAAATGATTAAATAGTCTAGATTTCTTTATTAGAACGCAAAAATAGCAAAATTAAGAATTTTAAAACCGTTTACTTTCCAACAGATTAGTTTCAAAACAATTATCACCTCCTTTTTCCAGGGTACGGTCTTCTTTCATCCGTTTGTCTTCAGGACCGCATATGTAATACATTTGTAATGATTTAGCTTGTGCTATAGTTTCTTGCCTCGAGTCAGGTAGGCCCACAATATTTTTAAAAATAGCGGTGAGGCCGCTTCACAGTCAGCAACTCACTTACCAGTCTTAGCCTAGAACCTTCGGGTTTTAAACCATTATTCATGTTTCTTACTTCTATCTCCCAAGTTTACCACACATCAGTAACGGCTTTTCTTGGTCGCAGACATAATCTGACAAAGAGGGAATAAGAGATACTGACTAGGTGTTTTGTGAATGTGGAGAAGTACAGACCACCGACCACCTAAGAATATGTGTGCACTGTCCATCAAGGTGCACCCTTGATGATTTATGGCTTACCTGATACTAAAGTCTGGACGCAGCCCGATACTGGGCAGAAAATTGTATATTTTTGGACCTAAATTGAAAAAAGAAAGAAAAGAAGGTCGTTCGGATCACGGCTTAGTTACTATGCCATACTCTATACATTCTGAGGTCACGAAAAAACAGTTCTTCCAGTAGAAATATTTCGTGGTGAAAGATATAAGTTCCTTTATCCATTGTTTACCGTATTTTGTAAAAAGTTCATATCTACTTAAAGTAAGTTTTTTTTTATTTTTTATAAACGTAAACTTAGGTTTTTAGCTTAACCTTTTATTTAAATAGGATCTCTTGAAACTAAAAGCAAAACTAGGAAAATGCAGTACAATATTTAAATTACATTTACCTTTTAAACCAACTTTAAAGCAACACCCAATATAAGCAGCGCTGCTAATTGCAAATTCTTTGCGGAGTTAAAGAGTAAAATCTGTTAACGACCTGTTAAACTTGAATGTAATGAGAACGGGATTCCAGACGTGAGAAGGGAAGACTCCCAAGCAATAACAATAATTATTTACAAAGTCTTTACAACCTCCAAGCTGTAATTTTATATACCGTAAAAGTTTTACTTTAAACCAGGGCCGGATTTAACTTTAGCGCCGCCCCTGGGCACTAAGGAAAATGCTACCCTATCACCTAAATTTAACATAAAATTATAGTTTTGACATGAAATTGTTGAAGGGAACCTTCTTTATCAACGTATAAGAATGTGTTAGTTCCTTAGACTTGTGCCTCAATTTAAGCCTACTAAATTACCTCACTTAAGGCATTTGTATCAAAAAGGGCTTCACCATTATAATAACATTTAAACGTCTATACCACCGATCCCAAAAACTTTTCTGCTCTTAACCTCAAATAACGCGTCGATTGCCCTTAAACATGAAATTGGTTGATTCGTTTAAGAGATACCATTGTCGAAAAATTAAAGAAAAAAGGATTTATTTTTTCCAATATTTAAACAACTTCACACCTTTTAAAAATTTTGGGCAAATTCAGGGGTCTTTCTAGAACATCCAGAATGCTTCTTGTAAAAATTAAAAGCATCGGACGCCCCCCCTCCCTCCCAAGACTCACTCATTATATCGATATTTTTGTTTTTTTCTTAATATTTGGACCACTTTACACCTTTTAAAAGGACTGCGCAAAATTCAGGAGGCTCTTTTTTTCATCAAAAAAAATTCTGTAAAAATCACTTCAATTTGAATCACTTCAAATATTAAATTAAAAAACCTATTTTTTTCTCCAAAATTAGAAAAAAACTTAAATCAAGTCTGCATCAGTTTAGTTAAGGACCTTTTGTTGTTTTTGCAATAATAAGAGTGGAGAAAGATGATAAATAATGTAGGTTTCAAGTAGCTCTATCTTCTACATATTTTATTAAAAAAGGTTCAAGTGGGTACTCGTTTAAAAAAAAATAAGGCTGTTTTAAATGTCGTCCTTTCGGCTAGTTTCTAGTTCACCAACGAGATGGCGTTGTTTAAGAAAAACTTGATATTTCGAAATTTTCTCGAGAAAGTTAAAACGACGATACATTTTTTTATTGCTAATTTTTAGAGAAAAAACTAGCTACACTTTGGCCAAAACCGCGTTTTAATATCTGCATTTGTTTTCGAGATATTTCATAGTATCCTTTTTTTTTAAATAAAAAATAATATTAACAATAAATTAAATCAGTCCCTGGTGACAAAGTAAAAGAATAGTTACTGAAAAATAAAAAAAATACTAAATAGATTTTAAAGTTTATATTGGATCCACTAGAGAACAGAACGAACAATCGAAAACACAAAAATGCCGTGATTCAATTGATCCAATGCCGTGCCAATCAATCCCATGCATAGTTTTGCTGACGATAGTACCTTTCACTCTAGTATGTAATTTCTTAAGCCACCATGTAATTTCGATTTGGAAAACAAGCGCAGGTCAATGCAGATATCTCTTTCACAAGACCTCAAACTTATCTGGATTGGGGCGCCAAAAATCTTGTTTAGTTTAATGCCTCGAAAACACAGTCGTGTTCGCTGTCGCGAAAAAAGTCTACCAATGCTCATCCCGTTACATATAAGCGGCCAAGTTCTGCAGAACAAAGAGTCGTTTAATCTTGTCGGCGTTACTTTTGAGAATAACCTCAACTGGCACAAACACATTACATCCATAGCCTCGGCAGCTTCAAAAAGCTTGGAATCCTCTTCCGATCCAAGAAAATATTTCTCTTCTTCCAATCTGTACACTCTGTATGTATCCCAAATCAGACCCTCTTTAGAATATTGTTCTCATGTCTGGGGAATGGCGTCCCTACAACACTCAACATTCTGGACTCCATTCAAAGAAGAGCCGTTCGTCTTATTAATGATCCAAGACGGCTCCCAGGGAAGAAGAAGAAGAACACTCACAGAAAGACTTCCTCTTTTTACCCACCGTCGAGCTGTAGGGGATCTGTCGCTCTTCTATAGGGGTTTTCACGGCTTCTGCTCAGAGGAATTGGCCAGTGTGATTCCTTCTCTGGCAGCTCCCAACAGAGCAATATGTAGTGCAACTTTTATGCATCCTTTTACAGTTCAGTTAGAGAGGCCCCGAACTTTCTGATTTCTTCGTTCCTTCATCCCTAGAGTGTCAAGACTATGGAACCTGCTGCCCGCAGAAGTTTTTCCTTCTCCTCCCAATCTCCAAATATTTAAGTCCCGTGTGAACAAACTCCCTCTCACCACACTTAAGACATCCACGGTACGTTAGTACTTAGGCATCAGCCTTCGTGGACTGTCCCAAGATAAAAAAATGGGGCATAATTCTAATTTAAATATTAGCCAAATAGGTTTAGAAATAGAAACAAGAACAAAAGATAAAAAACGACATGACCCAAATTTGGTAAAAAAATGTTATAGTTATTTATGTACGTTAATAATATTTCATAGGGATCCAAAAATCAAAAAATAGTAACAGAAATTTTATGGAAGTAAAAAGAGGCAAATTTTTAAATTGGATAGACAGACAACTTCCATCAAAACCTAATAACGATCATTTCTATTTGATAAAACAGAATTGAAAAATATTATTTTAAAGAAATTGAAAAAGTTATTTTATGTTTATAATTATGAAATACACCACACAAATTTTTGATTAATTAGTAAATATTTAGGTTAAAAATTATTTAATAAACTAGGAACAGTACCTCAAAAAAACATCAAACTTTATTGCGTGTGGCCACATATCTATATGAAATGTGTATTATCGATTACAGCTGTCCATTCTGGTATCAAAATAAATCTGTCATATTCAAAAAAACCCGACGAAAAAACGGGTTATTAATTTATCTCCCACATCGTCCTATTGTTGAAAGCTTCACCGATTTAAAAGCTTATTTTCAGCCAGCTTTTTTGTTCCCTTTGTTCTATTTATTGGAGAAACCTAATTGTGCCCATATGAGCGAGATGATTCATTTAGGACGTCAGGTCAGTATTAGTGGGTTAACTTTAGGTTGACAAAAAGTCAATAGAATTTCGAGCAGCAGGATTTATCGGCACTGGTGGATTATTTTACCGATAATGTGTGCTTTAACGCTTATTTCTTGTAAGGGTGGATAAACAAAAATGATGTCTTTATTTGATTTTTGTTTAAGATTACGAAAACTCTGTTTTTAAAATTCCTAGCTTTAGTATAATATATTTCTCGCAAAAATTATCAACAAAAACTATTTTAGTCTATTTTGAAATACATTGTAGGTATTTGGCCCGATAGTTATATATATTTTATATATACAGGGTGATTCATGAGGAAATGACAATACGTTAGGTACTTAGTCAGAGTCCAAAAATACACATAAAAGTCTACACAAATATGGGTCTGCAAGGCCTTCGTTTCCGAAATAAGAGGTGTGAAAGTTCTTATTTATTTTTTTTTATTTTTTAAATAAAATCTATGATATTGTAAATATTGAAGTAAAAATTGGTATCCGGGGGCAGCTGATGATGCTTCCTCTTGTAGATGCGGGAGATTCACTGCGTCGTCCAACCTATTGATTTAAAATAGTTGACGACGTCTTTATGTGGAATCTCCTTAATTTCGGCCAGTAATGGCCAATTCGTGCCCAGCATGGAGTTCCGTTCGAATGTGAGGGCGGGACAATCGCAAAGAATGTGTTCCGCGGTCTCATATTCTTGTTCACAGCCTCTACATAATCCTGTGTTCGTTAGACCCATTTTAAATAGGTGTCCTCGTAGCCCGCAGTGGCCAGTTAGAACGCCCGTTAGTGTTCGGAGGTTCCTTCTGGACATCATGAGGTTTTTTTTTCGCTATTGACTTGTCTGGATAGCTCAGTATTATTTTTGCAAAATTGCAGTTTGTAGTATCATCCCATTTCCCTTTAAACAGTCGATGGGAGTATTCTTTAATGATGTCTTTAATCGCTGCTGTTGTCAGGCCAGTGGTGGGGACGGGACCAACTAGTTTCCGTCCCGCAGCCGCCCTGGCCAGCGAGTCAGCGGTATGATTACCTTTAGATATGTCATGTCCCTTGATCCAGGCTAGGTTGACCACATTATTTAGAGATATGTTAGTCAGGGCTTGATGACATTCTAGTACTAGTCCCGAAGTAATTCGTGGTCTTTTCCGGGCTAGTAATGCTTGCCTACTGTCTGTATAAATACAGATCGTATGGTTGGCGATGTTGCGGCTACTATTTTAAACAATCAAAACAACTTTTTGATGCGGCCCTGTATTACATTTTTAAGTAAATTAAAAAATTGTTTTGTCATTTTTACGTCAAAAAGGTATTCCCGTTAAAAGTTGATATAAGCAACCGTTTTTAATATATTTGGATTTTAAAAAATACCGACGAATCTGATTTTATTATAGCAAAATTAAAAAAAAATGTGTAATTAAACAATACGTATTTTAATTTTCAATAAAATTATTGTTCTTAAATTATGTTTAGCAAAACAAAAAAAATATTTACATAAAAACTTTAACACCCTCGATTTCGGAAACGAAGGATTTTCGGACCCATATTTGTATAAACTTTTATGTTTATTTTTGGACCCTGACTACGTACCTAAAGTATTGACCTTTTCTCATGAATCGCCCTGTATATATTTTGTGTCAATCAAAAACTAACTAGAACTTTTTTCCCCTGGGAGCCGTCTTGATTTTTGCCTAATCTCCCATTTTCTTTTATACCAATCCTTTCACTAATCTTGTTTCTTCTACAAGTCTGTATAACCCCGAGACTGCTTGGTTGATATATTGCTGTGGGCTCATTTTCGGTTGCTCAAATAATACCTATCTTTTGTGATTCAAGCTTCACCTTCGCACAGGATGTGATAGGCTGTTTCTTTCCCCTCATCGCACATTCTGCAACTTGGATCCCCATTGTATGAGCCTATCTTGTGTAGGTGTCCTTTATCGTGCCCTGTTAGCAAGCCTACTGTTATACCAAGTATTTTCCTACTTTGTCGGTGTATTTCTTTCTTTTCTTTAAATGGTCCCTTTATGAAGCCTTTTCGATGTTTTATTTTACTGATCAGTATTATTCGTGTTTGTTCCGGATCCATTCCCTAGCTTGCCCTCGTGCTGTAGTTTTGGTCGCTCCAAGGGTAGGTTCTGGTCCAAAGAATGATGTGGATGATCCCTGTCTCACTAGCTCATCCGCTTTTTCGTTGCATTCTATCCCTGAATGTGCCGGTGTTTACAGGTAAGCTGTTGCCTTCTTCCAGGACTTGCAGTTCTTTTTGGCATTTCCATGTCAGCTTGGACGTGACCTTGAGGTTTGCTAGTGCCCCTAGTGATCCCTGGCTGTCTATTATTATGCAGATTCGTTGTTTTTATAAGTCCTCCTCTTGTTTTTTCTGCACAGTAAATTAAAGCATATATTTCGGTTTAAAATACAAAACTTTGTTTTCTTACTGGAATGAAGAATTGTAAGTTCTTCATTTTACTGTACACGCCCGCGATGTCTCCGAACGTGTTGGGAAGTATTGGGGAATCATCTGGTCTGTTCTTACGTCCAAGATGTTGTCACCAATCTGACTTTTCATGTCCTTATGTCCCAAACCAGCGTAGACACCAGTTTTTGTTGCAGTCGGAATAGCCCATTCTTGCCTCTCCCATCACTATTCACTAAATAGAACTTACCAATATATGCTATCTTAAAAACAAGAGAAAGTGCTTTTTAAAGGACAAAATAATTTATTAATTAATATGTTTTTTTACATTCTACCATTGCAAAATTTGGAAATTCCAACTAAGCAGAAAAATGCTCACTAATATTAACAAATGAACATTCAGAAAATAATATCAGCTTAATTATTAGTCTAAAGAAGCTACGGCGAATTACATGTCACCCGTTGTAAATATCAAAAATATTAAAATCAAAAGTTTTATATTTAATTAAATTCAGTGATTACGAAATATCATCAGGTAACGATGAAATCTAATTATTACCTACGTAAGATTAAAAAATATATATCTCAATTAGACCAAAATTTTTGGTAACTTGCAAAATGAATTTTATTAAAAAATATGTGATATAAAAATAAATCTAAAATAGCTTTTTGATGTAAATTAAAAGAGCAAAAAATAATCCAATAAAGTTAAATTCTTGACACCTTGGCGAAGGAAGTGACAATATTTTGCCTACCTATTATACCTTCTAAACTACCATTTTTATTAACTGGAAATTATACATTTTAATTTTAATTTTATATGCCCAGAAACTATACGTACAAAGCTAAAATTAAAAACTATTTTAATGTTTTGACATCTGTATTTATTTTTTTTATTTCCCAGAGTAGTATATTCTCTTCCCGCTGGTGCATACTCGCGGGGGGCTGAAAAAGGTGTTTCTGAAAGGCAATGGTGGGTAAAGCTTTATAAAACTGCACAAAAAATGGATTAACCGGCAAAACTTAGCATTTTAATGAAAAGAATAATACTATACAGTACATTTAGGTAGGGATTTTTCTGATTTAGAAATCCAATGTATTATAGCAAAAGCCATAACTACCTGGCAAAAATGTGTCATTTGTTCATTCTTTTATTACACGTAATAAGGTAAATTAATAAACCAGATTTAAAATACTTTAAATGATGATTTAAAATTAAATATTAAATACATAAAAAATAATGTTGTTTTTCCTCGTATATAATATCATAAGAGGAAAAATTTTGTCGGCAAATTATTTCGATTGTATGAAAGTTTGTTGCTTGGCAATTTCGTGGATGACATTTACAACAAAAACATGCAAAAAATGTCATAAACAAAATTGTCATAAAAGCAACAAACTTGAAAAAAAAAAAAAAAATTGCCTAGAAAATGTTTTCTCTAATGATATTCGACAAGGCTATTTCACGAAAAAACGAGCCAAATTTTAGCTAGAAACTAAGTGTTTATTGTCAGACTTGTCAGACTGACAATAGTTTTCTTCTTAAACCTAACAAAATGTTGTCGCTGAGAAACCATTATGTTGGTTTTGTCCAGGTAAGTGCAGGTAAAAGTTTTGTTAGTAGAAAACAGGTCGTTGCTACGACATTCGGCCAGTGTAAAACACTCTATTGAAATAAGTAGTCTAACTGGGATTAAAAAACACCATTACATTACTACAATTACATTATTACAAAATTTAATAATTTTTTAGACACATAAAAAATACAAAATAAATGTTGTAAGCCAATGATGGGTAAAGCTTTATAAAACTGCACAAATAATAATATTATACAGTATGGTTGGATCATTTTTAAAATGAAAATTCGGTCCACTTTAAAAAAAAAAAAAACATAAAAAGTAGCAAGAAGATTAAGTTTTTATTGTCGGTCGCCTTTGCTTTTTATTGCTATTATTACAGACACGTGCGGGAAGCGGCACATTATAAAAAGCAAAGGCAGCCGCAGTTCAAACCAAATTTTTTTTTTCTACTTTTTATGTTTTTTTTTTTTTTAAAAAGGGGCCGAATTTTCATTTAAATGATCCCAAAATTTTTTTTGGGAAAGGTTTTTCTGATTTAGAAATCTAATGTTTTATAGCAAAAACTATTACTACCTAGCACAAAGTGTTATTTTGTCATTTATTATTATTACACGTAAAAAAGTAAATTAATAAACCAAAATAAAATACTTTAAATGATGATTTAAAATAAAATAATTTAACAGACATGAAAAATAATGTTGTTTTTTCTCGTATATAATATCATAAGAGGAAAAATTTTGTCGGCAAATTATTTTGATTGTATGAAAGTTCGTTGCTTGGCAATTTCGTGAATGACATAAATACAACAAATCCACGAGCCGTTAGGCCAGTAGTTTTGTAAAAAATATCATTAAAGAAATTTCCATAAAAGCAACAAATTTGAATATAACTAGAGAAATATTTTGCCTCGAAAATTTCACAGTGTTTATTGTCAGACTTGTCTGACTGACAATAGTTTTCTTCTTTAACCTAACAAAATTTTGTCTCTAAGAAACCATCATGTTGGTTTAGGTAAGTGCAAGTAAAAGTTTTTTTTTCCCGAAAACAGGTCGTTGCCATTTTTTTTCCAAAAAATCTAGTGTGTCTTACTGGGACTAAAAAAATATTTTACTACTACAAAAATTCACTATTTAAAAAAATTAAAAAAAAAAAGCTAAATTATTTTTTAGATACTTGAAAAATTCTATAAATTTTAAAAGGAAAAGGCTTTTTTTCGGCAAACAATACGTTTAAAAAAAAACAACAAAAACACAAAATGGCATCTAGTCCGTACTACTTGCTGCGTATAGAAGAACATATTTACAAATCTCTTAGGTCTCAGTTTAAAAATTCTTTCCAGACTTTACTTTAGACACTCACGGTACAGGGTTTTCCCGTATAATTGCGTACCCCTTTAAAATCTTTATGTTTATAGATAGAAAAAAATAGTTTATATAAAAATTGCGGTTTTTTATGAAGATTTTAAGGTGTAAGATAGAAAAACAAATGATGATCGGAAAATTAACAAATTACTATCAACTTCTTTTTTAAATGGAACACCCTGTAAGATTGAAAATTAAATTTCATCTTCCTTTTTAAAAATAAAATTATTATTTTTAAATGATTAAGTTATTTGAATTTAAAATCTGTTCTTATAAATAGTTCCATATAAAAACTTAAAAAAAAAAAAAGAATTTTTTTTAAAAAAGGTCCCAATTTTTTTTTACCGGGGGAAAAAAAAAACCCTTTTTTTATTATTTTGGGGGCTTTTTTTTTTAAACCCCATTGGGGAATTTTAATTTTTTTTTTTAAAATAAAATTTGGGAAAAAAAAAAAAAATTTTTAAAGTTTAAAATTAAATTTTTAAAAAAAAATTTAAAAAAAAAAAAAAATTTTAAAAAAAAAATTTAAAAAAAACCCCTTTTCAATTTAAAGGAGAATGTTTATTACCTCGTCTGAAAGCGTCATGTTTATGTCCACACATTTATCCATTTTACGAATTTGGAATTTACTGGGATGTAATTTTCGACATGGCGCCTAACTCGTACAGTGTTTAATTGCATTAAATTCTCACTGACTAATATTTGTCATTTTAAGCTTCTGGGTGTTCAAAGCAACGTTGATTGCTAAACTGTTAAGCATATTTTTACGATTGCCTTTACTAATGAACCTGATGTTTAGTTTCAACTGCGAAGTTTAATGTGGATCGCATGTCTTTTTTCTTTTCGAATAATGAAAAGGCAAAATTCGTGTAAAACAGAAATAAAGAGAGCAATCAATTTCTATTTTTTTTTTAATTTGCGAACATGGCTTTGAAATTTATTTGTAAATTTCTACTTTTCTTGCTTTCTGCCCTGCTAGCCCAATCATTATAGCAAAAAAGGTCATTTTTATAATTATTAATGTTAACAGATATTTGACTGCCCCATGACTTCCCGAATAATCTGTGGATTACCAAAATCAAAAATCCAACGAATTTTCTTTCAGGTATTTTTTTAAATCAATAATTATTAAAAAAATATCATTTTTTCTTTTTTTTTTAATATAACTATATCACTTTACTCATAGAAGACCGTTTGTGAAGAATTCAAAAACCTACATGAAATGATAGTCTTCCCAAGTCAATAAGATACACTTTGAGCTGCCAGAAGATGAAAATTGTCTCATTAATAGTTTTTAATCAATCGCACTATAAACAAATTAGGCCTTTATCTTGCAAGTGTCGTAAATATTAGGCAAATGATCCGATTTGAATTTCTAAAAACGGCTTTTTAAACTTGAGACTAAAAGCTACAAACTGTATATCTTACATTTTCATATAAGTTTGGAGAGCATTGTTAAAAATGCTGTTGAATCTAGCGCGTCGAGCGAAAATTCGAGACCGAGACGTACTGAGTCGACCGTAGAGAGGGCACTCAGCAGCGAATACGCAGCCGATCTCTCGTTTCTCCTTTGGGGCTGGGTGCCCCCTCCACGGTCGACTCAGTACGTCTCGGTCGCAAATTTTCGCCCGACGCGCTCGGTTCACAAGCATTTTAAACAATGTTCTCCAAACTTTGATGAAAGTGTAAGATATACAATTTGTAGCTTTTAATCCCAACTTTAAAAATCCGTTTTAAAAATTCAAATCCTACCATTTGCCTAATATTCACGGCACTTGCAAGATGAAGGCTTAATTTGTTTATAGTGCGATTGAGTAAAAACTATTAATGTGACAATTTTTATTTTTGGGGAGCTTAAAGTATAGGTTATTAGCTATCATATCAAAAATCAGCCCTTAATATTGAATAACGGAGATACGAATTTTTGATAAAAGATCTGTTTTAAGCGTTTTTCCGGCTTTTCTCAGTGAAAATTGGTCGGATCTAGATTTTTAAAAAACTATTTTGTAGGTTTTTGAATTTTCTACAAACGGTCTTTTATAAGTAAAGTGGTATAGCCATTTCTTTTTGTTATATTAAGAAAAAAAAACGAAAAAAGGCCATTTTTTAATCATTGTTGTTTAAAAAAATTACCTGTTATAAAAATTGGTTGAATTTTTGTAATCTACAGGTTATTAGGAAAGTCAGATATTTATTAACATTAATTACAAAAAAAAAATCTATAATGATTGGACTATGCGGATTTTTATTTTCATCTTGTCGGTCTGTCTATCCTTTGAAGCTATAAAGAACCTGCGTGACCTTGCTGATTAATGCTTTTTTACTAGCCCCCATGGTGGCAAAATTTAGCATTTAGCATCTGAGAAAAACTAAATTTTATACCAAACGATATAATTATTATAAATTATTTATTAAAATAAAAAATTTCACACATTGTAATTACAAAGAGTGGGCTTAAACAAATAAATGTATGGAATTTACGGCTAATTCAGGCTACAGAAATAGTAAAATTAATATCATAAATATCCTGTGTGTACCTAATATATGAAAAAAATTCATTATTTGTAAAATATAAATATACAGGGTGACTCATGTAGTAGATATGACGTCATCGACGATGTGTTTTAATTCAGAACCCAATATTTTATTTCAGATTAATAATCTTCAGGAAGAGCTATTTTTAGAAACATTAAAAATGCTTATGGTTTCAGATTACAGTGTCATGGTTACAGGGTGGCAAAAATTGTATACATAGTGTATAGAATAAATTTATTAAATAATGACTTTGCAATTTGGTAAAGCAAAAAAACATTGAACATTTCCTCGAACACGTAAGTAATTATTGTATATTGGGCATTTTTTACATAAAATAATACAGGCTGCCCCGGGTACTCGATATAATGTCATCGACAGATTTTTAAATTAAAGGCTCTATATTTTATTGCAGATTTATAACCTCCAAGAAAAGCTGATTTGAAAAATAAAAATTCTTCTGTCTTAAATTGACAGTTTTGTAGGTACAGGGTCTTAATTGTATTTACTTTTTTTCTTAATTTTGTGTAATTGGGTACCAGCAGTACGTACAAAAACGCTTTTTATTATCTATCTCGTAACTATGGTAATGCTTGTTATGCTGACAAAATAGTATTTTTTGTCAAGAATTTGAGTAATACAATTAAATTACTCATGCATTTATCTACTATTAAAAGAATAAAAATTATTATGTACACAATGCTTTAACACCCTGTAACTACAAAGTTGCCACCCAAAACCACAAGTATTTTATGTTTTAAAATCAGCTCTTTTTGAAATTAAAATCTGCATTAAAATATGGCGCTTTCTGTTTTAAAAATCACTGATAATGTCATATCTACTACATAAGTCACCCTGTATATTTATATTTTATCTCAAAAAATGCTCAATTTTAAATTATTATTTACGTGTTTGAGGAAATTATTAATTTTCTTTTGCTTAAGCAAATAATGAATTTGTTCCATACATTATGCACACACTGTATATATAACATACACTTACTTAATACGATTTACTGATTTTATCCACTTTTATTGACGTTATATTAAATGAGGTTTTGATGAAAACGAATCAAATTTTTTATTTGACTTAGTTTAACTGACACAACACAAGAACTGGTGTTACCAGATCTCGACTGGTTTTTAACTTTTTTTCCACTTATAACTACTTAATTATAACTTTCTGATTAATATGTATTGTTTTACTAAGTTATTGTATTATATTTATGTATCAAATTTGTAAAGATTGCAAAAAAATAATTGATAAAAATTAAGATGATTCGTGCGTCAGTATTAAAATGCATGTTTATAAACAGCTTGTCTCACGTACAAACTTACAAAATTAACGAACGAGGCGCCACTAGTTTTTACACAAGTTTTCTATATCTACCTCTTAAACAAAAAAAAAAATTATATCAGTGTAATACGTAAACGACTTATTAGTCGGGAAAACAAAATAATGCAAGAAGGATTTTTTGTGCAGTAAGATGGATTTGAATGCGGTTTTTTGCATTCGATTCTTATAAACATCTACAAACTTTTGTGAACAAATTTAATTAATGGGAAATAAAAAATTGCATTTGTGCATTAGAAAAATGCTTTTTCCGAACGCATTTTAAAGTTTGCACTTATAAAAAATTTATAGCTAGGTAAGTCATGACGGAAATGAGCCCGAATTTGTTACTCGGGGGTTTTCGAGGTCGCCGAATACGAGTATGACATTGCAAGGGCCTACGGAGTACCTGGTGCGCCATAAGGATGGTGTAAACGTCATATTCTGGAGTTTTATTTCAATTCCTTCTTATGTCAGCCAAATTTTATTACTCGCGGATTTTCAAGGTCGCTGAACACGAATATGACATTAACAAGAACCTGCGGAGTAGCTGGTGCGCGCTAAGGATGGGGTAAACGTCGTCTTATGGAGTTTCACGACAGCTCCTCCTAATATCAGCCCAATTTTGTTTCTCGGGGGATTTTTGTGGTCACTGAACACGAATATGACATTGTCAATGTCATATTCGTGTTTAGTGAACCCGAGTAAAGAAATTGAGCAAATATATTAGAAGGATTTATAATAAAACTCTAGAAGACGACGTTTGCATCATCCTTAGCGTGCACCAGGTACTCCGTAGGCTCTTGCCAATGTCATATCCGTGTTCAGCGACCTCGAAAACACCCAAGTAACAAATTCGGGCTCATTTCCATCATTATTTACCTAGTTATACATTTTTTATAATTGCGAACTTCAAAATGCCTTTTGAAAATCCATTTTTTTAATGCACAAATGCTGTTGTTTACTTTCCAGTAATTAAATTTGTTCACAAAGTTTCTGGAGGTGCATATGAATTGAATGCAAAAAACCGCATTCAAATCCATCTTAATGCACAAAAAATCCCCGCTAGGCCGATTTTTTTCCTACGTTTCCTGGGCTATACTATTTTTGATAGAGGACATAACATTAGAGAAGCTTTTATTTGCATTTAAATTATTAATCAATAATATAAACCGGTCAGTGCTGGTATTTTCCTGTTGTGGGTATCTGTGAACACTAAACTTTTAATTTTATATCCAGAGTGCCCTGATACTTTGAAATCACTCTTAATACTTTACTTACTTTCAGAAAAATACAAACTCAATTTTATCTTTTCAAACTTTTTTCATAGAAGCTCTAAACTTTATTATTTTAGTTTTTTGCTCTAGCTCAATAACTGAAGTTTAAACTTCATACTAAATGCAGTATTTTAAAGCGAATCCGACGATGTAAAACACTACCATTTTTCTTTATTTTTGTTTAAAATTTCTTGTTTAACTTTGTCGCAATAAATCGTAGTTGCCATGAAAACAGTAGTTTGATAGGGTAAGTTGCCGCGGAAAAAATGACTTTTGTGCCTTTAAAACTTTGGCGGATAAAAAAGTTAGTTTGTGTTTATTAATGTATCCCCTAGGATTTTAAAGCAATTTTAAGTTAAATTTGGTATTAATAACAGAAAAAAATATGTTTACTGAAATTGAGCAGGTTGATATATCTATCAAATATGGACAGTGTGAAATGATTATAGGATAACCAACGCGCTCTGGATGAACAATTCAAATTTAAATTAATATTAAACTTTGGAGTACACTCGGTTTGAATGTGGAGCATTCGGACCTAAAATGATCTGTAGAATCCGATAAACCAAAAATAAACAAGGTGTCCCATTTAAAACTAAAAATTTTCAGTCAATACCGATAAAACTGGAAGTAAGTAAAGCTAATCATATGTATAAAAATGATGTTTCGTTGGAATAACAACCCTAATAAATATTGTTAATATCGATAAAGAAAAAAAAAAAAGTGGGAGCCGGAAAGAAATCTCGTGCGTACCCGGTAGATGGACTTGAAACAATAAACAACTAGCGCAAAATCACAAAAAGAAGTTGTCAATATAACTGTGATATCACAAGCTTTGTAATCACAACATACATATCCGTTGAACTGTGTAAGCTGTCGTAAGAACCTATGACACAATACTTTGACGTCATGGGTTTGCCACATCTTACTATAACACGCAATACGTTCTGGTTACGTTATTTTTAAGTAACGGTCGGCTGTAGTTAGATACAAAATGATGACAGATGTCACATTTAATAAATATATTATTTTGACAGTTGTAATGTTAAGAAGTTTTGTATTATTACCGCGTGAATTATTAATAGACTTATTAAACATTCGTTTGAATACTTGCGACAGTTAGGATCTTCGACCATATACCTTAAAGAAGCAGCTTTGCCGCTTAGCAATGCAAACAAACGTGTAAGAGAGAAAAGGGAGTAACAGTATAATCTTTCCTACTTGCTTCAGCGTGCTGATTTGTTGGCAGGAGGAATATATACCCCTGCTCTGCATGCTGATTGGTTGGACTCTCCCTGTCTGTCCAATCAGCACGTTTAATAAAGTGAACAAGTTTATACTGTGATTATTATTTCTTTCTTGCACGCTTGTTTGACCAAACACATTTTGTTTGTTGTTTGTTTTATTGTTCGGAAGTGTATACTTTTTTTCTTTATACGATACAAAATTACTATAAATTTTAATGAAATTTTCTGTTTTATCAAAACAATATTTAAAAGTAGTTATTTTATTATCTTTTGTGGGGAAATTTTCCGCTTGTCCCGTGTAAATCAAAAAGCAGTCCGCGGCAACAGTGCTAAATGAACACGCTACACTAGTGTAACCTACATCCGACACTTATATAACTATTATACAGGGTGTCCCAGAATATGTGAGTAATCTCTTAGAATTTAATAGAAAACCTAAAAATATTATAACAAGTTCCCATTAACCTTTTTTCCTACGACCCTCCCCTACAGATACAGGTACATAACGGACGCCCCTGGAAATCGTTTTTTTTAAATAACTTTAAAAATATTGGGCGTAATTTATTATTGTTTTTTAATAAAGGTTTTCTAAAATAAACCTATTAAATCATTTTTGGCTTATTAAGTTTGCCAGGAACGGACTAGCTCTGACACAATAAAAGCAATTTTTTTAACACCCTCTATAATAAAGGTTTAACGATATTATTTTGGGATAGCTTTATCCTTAAACTAAAAAAAATGTATTCTTAATTGACATTGATAAAATCAACTGTTTACGAGAAATAAAATAATATGGTTGGTAAACTTTTTTACATTATACAGGGTGTTTTTTAATTAAACATCAATATTTTAGAAGGCTACTTTTGGGTCCATTTTAAGAAGAAAACTACATATGAAAGTATGTTCTAAACGTCTTAACTTTTGAGATATTGGGTGGCAAAATTTTCAAAAATAAATAATTTATTATTAATAACTGCAATACCAAGTCAGATATTTTTTATAAAATTTGGCATACATGTATCGAGAGGCATTTTTTAGTGTACCACTTTTTTTTAATTTTAACCAGTGGCGTTCGTACGGAATTTGACCTGCCTATTTTGGCAGACATTGATGGTACGCCAATAATCAAGTAATCAACTTTGCTAACAAATGATTATGGGATTTAAAAATATTTTTTTTATTTTAAGAGAAATCAGTGCCGTACCAGCAATGTCTGCCAAAATGGGCAGGTTTCGTACAAACTGCACTGGTAAAAAAAACCTTTTCTTGATACATAATACATGTATGACAAAAATTTCATTTAAATATCTAGTGTTATTACAGATATTAATAATAAATTATTAATTTTTGAAAATTTTACCACCCTATATCTCCGAAGTTAAGACGTTTAGGACATACATTCATATGAAGTTTTCTTCTTAAAATGAACCCAAAAATTATAAGATTGTATTGATATTTTCATTACCAAGCTAAAAATCACTTTTAAACGTAAGTAAAAATTTATTTATATTATTTAATCATAACTTTCAATTCTTTTAACCTAAAAATTTTGCATATATAGAGCACTTTATGAAATAGAGGGCACATAAAACAAACTGAAAGTACATTCGAAACTCGCGACACTGTGGTAACATAGATCCGGCATGCATAAAACGAAAACCACTCAACCATTATTAAAGTTGTATCGAGCTAGCTACTGCCGCTATGTTGAGCATCATGTATGTAAACTTTAATGGCAAATTTTACGAGGGTATAATGAAAAAAGGTAAAATATTAGAAAAAACTTGTATTTTAAGCATCAAGTGTCAAATTACTTTTGCCATCGAGAATTAAAAAAATGTTTTTACTTTGTAAACAATGGGTTATTATAAGAATCTAACAAAATAGCGAATTTAGTAAATTAATTAGATAAATGTATTTATTTTGTTTTACGCAACTTTATTCCCTCTTTTAATTCCAAATATTTTTGGCGTATTTTGGTGCCCTAATTTTGGTTTATTAGTTAATTTATCAACTGAAAAGTTGCACAGAGGGGAAATGTGGCACAATATAGGTCAATATTTTCAGGATAGAGGTGGTTTTTTTCTTAATTATCTTCAATTTAATTATGTGCTATATTCCTAATGAGATAAACGCAATATTTATTAAAAACCTATCTTAAATTGGTGACTAAAAATGGAAAAAAAATGTATTACAGGATACGCCGAAAGAAATACTTACGGAAATTACTAAAGATAAATAAAAAAAGCACCACTGTGAATCGTCAAAAAAAAAAATGATAAATGAGTAAAAAATTAAAATATATATGACAGCAAGCTAAATACAAAACTAAACGATTAATTTATTTTTAAGGTAATATCAAAACAAATTTTTTTAAAATTTTACAAAACCGGTATATTGTTTGTTTTTATGTGAGAACAACGATAAAGTTCCAAAGTTTGGTTGGTAAAAAGATTTTCTTAAACATAGTCATTTTAATTTTTCTTCAGTGTCTGATTTTTTGCTTTCTTTGGCTGCTCTTTAGTTTTTTAACTTCTTTTGTGACTCACGTCAATTGTTTTTTGTTTAAATTATATTAACGTTAATTTATCTCAAGAATAAGTTACTGCTTTGATAAATATTTACTAAAACCAAAAATAATAAACAGTTCCACAGGAATCACACGGGTAGACCATCACCAATAAACTGAATCTTAGCATTATTCCAACTCATCACGTTTTTACATCAGTGCATATATAAGTATATCAATAAAACCGGATCAGCTTTATCGATTAATCTATTTTAATCCAAAAGCTAAATTGTTTTCCAACTGACTCTTTAACTGGCACATTGATATCACAGTGGTGATGTAATTCAAATTTGTTATCATTTTGGTGGCATTAATAAATAAATTCTGTTCCATCACCTAACATTTTTGACTTTAGTTTATTCATTATAAATAATTCTATTGTGGAAATCAATATTTTCTTAAATTTTTTATGGGGGGTGTATTTTAAATTTAAGTAACCAACTAAACAGGTACTTTAATAACTGTGTTCAAGTGACAAGGTTATAAATATACGTAGTGTTTGTCTATTTTTAGCTGTGTATATTACAATTAATAGAAAAGCCTGCACTTTTAGGGGCAATTAATGCATGTTTTTAAATACGTTAATGATATTCATAAATAAATATAATTTGTATCGCGACAGCGAACCTGCTTGTTTTTTTTTCGTGAGGCATTAATTAGACAAAAAATTTGGTGTTATCATTAATGTTTATTTTCTACATTGGGCATGAAGATCGGCTAAAGAAACTATTTAAAAGATAATTTATCACAACATGATGACACGATCGAAGGAAAATATCGTTGATGAAAATTCAAGTTGTCCAGTTCTGAAACCTGGGGTACTCCAGCATTAATATGGTAAAAGCTAGAAGGGTGAACATCTACAATAACAGATAAAAGTCGATAAAAAAACTAAAACGCCAGGAACAATGTTTAGGTGAAAAACCATAGGAAGAAACTTTGCTGAAAGAGAGTCAAAATTCTTAGATGTGTCAAGAGCAATGATTTGAGATTTGTCAAAGAACTTGAAGAACTATTTTTAAATAAAAATAAACACAAGGTTATATTATTTATTAATAAAAAGATAAGCTTCAGCTAGAAGTGTTATTTTTTAAAAATAGAAAGGTGGAAATTTAATTATCTTTTATACAAAACAATTGAACACTTATTTCCATTGAAATAAGCACACATACATGCAAGTTTAAAATGCGGCGGCTGGCCTGCAGCCTGATACAACTTTAATCATCATTGAGTGCCTGTCATTCCATGCAAGAGGATCGGTTTATTGCACTGAAGTGGATTTAAAATGTAAATTTGCGTTTTTTAGGTAGACCAGTCGGGGAATTATTGCTTTTATTTTAAAGTTTATACGGATTTTCTGATAGTAAATTGATTGTTCAAACTTTTTTATAGTAATTTACGTTATAAGTTCGGTAGGTTACTTGTTACAGTACGAGTTAGACATTATACTGTACGTGTATCGAAATGTATTTTTTCTACTCCTATATTAGTAAGAACCTAATTACACACCGTCTACTTTATCAGTAAATTCTAATTACAATACTGTACGTGTACTGTAAGTATTTTACCAAACTGTGCGTAACTAAGTTACTAATATATATATATATATATATATATATATATATATATACTATATATATATATATATATATATATATATATATATATATATATATATATATATATATATATATTACGTAACAGTTCCACAATCGCATTAGCGCGAGCCCCAAAATCT
Organism: Listronotus oregonensis; assembly: GCA_019359885.1. Classification (NCBI taxonomy): domain Eukaryota; kingdom Metazoa; phylum Arthropoda; class Insecta; order Coleoptera; family Curculionidae; genus Listronotus; species Listronotus oregonensis. The sequence continues at coordinate 87,950 of JAHBCN010002194.1, forward strand.
TGAAAACTTTCAATAGATTTTACGTAAAGCTGGCTATGAAACAAATAGCATCGCCTGACAACGCAAATGTTTGTATTATTATTTGTATTGTTACTTAAAGTTTACATAATCTTCTGCTTTTATTTATAAAAAAACTAAACATCAAGTCTGAAAAGTATAGTACACAACTCGAGTGGTAAGCCCATTACACACTTTCGAATTACGGTACGATGCGTACCGTAATTTCGAACGAGGGCTTTACCACTCTCGGTATGTAATATACTTTTCTACAACCGTGCGGTAATAAGGTTACAAACACTATTTTATGTGTGGTAAGTGTCACTTTACCGCACTAGTGTGGTAACTGTTACTTTACCGCACTAGTGCGGTAAGATCATTTGTACTAAGAACTTTTCAAAAATCGTTTATTTAAACATCGTTTAACAATTATTACTCTCCACGTAAATTACCCAACATACAGATAATATACCTAAAAGTTAAACGTGATAGTCGAGTTGCTTACATTTCCTATATACTAACCACAATTGCCGATTAAAATGGCTTTCTTTGCGGTGGTGTCATTTTGACAATGGCTCACACCGATTGAGGTAACTGGTAGTTTAATCAATTTCTAGTGTAAAATTGGGATAAACGCAAAGAAAAATTAGTATCCCAAAAACCTGATGGTTGTAGATAATAATATATTACATACCGAGAGGTAAGAAGCCCATTAACAGATTTCGAAAATTACGGTACGAGCGCGAGCGATACGTAATTCGAAAGAGTGTGTAATGGGCTACCACTCGAGTTGTGTACTATACCTTTTCGACAACTTTATGTTTAGTTTTTTATAAATAAAAGCAGAAGATTATGTAAACTTTAAGTAACAATACAAATAATAATACAAACATTTGCGTTGTCAAGGCGATGCTATTTGTTTCATAGCCAGCTTTACGTAAAATCTATTGAAAGTTTTCAAGATTTTGGGGGCTCGCGGCTAATGCGATTGTGGAACTGTTACGTAATATATATATTACGTAACTGCCCTTACGCACAGTTTGGCTTCTTACAGTATAGTGTTTGTAATTAGAGATTTACTGATAAAGTAGACGGTGTGTAATTAGGTTCTTACTAATATAGGAGTAGAAAAAATACTATACATAACTCGAGTGGTAAACGGTTTTAGCGCACTTAAGTGAATGCAAAACTCGCCTTTGGCTCGTTTTGCAAACTTCACTTTGCGTGCGCTAAAAATCTACTTACCACACTTGTTATGTAATATACTATTACCTACAACCAAATTATAAAAACACTACCCACAGGCACAGTAAATAGCTCATGACGCACGGTAAAGTAAAAGCACGGAAAATATTATCGAAGTTGGTATTTACTTGCTAAATCAATATCACAAACGGATCATTAATATAATGCCATGATCGCGCGTCCACATCTGTAGTTATAGAAACGGCAAACATACAAACATTTTTGAATAAAACTTTTAGACATTTAAGACATATATATATATATTACATTTTCGCCACCCACAACCATCCCCTTCCACCCATCGCGACCAAACTCCCTTACTTGCAAGTGCAGACCTAGGGCTACCTACCACCATAACTATTAGTGGGTGGCAGTGGGTAGTTATGAAGAAAACGATGGACATACAAACACACAGTTTTCTTTTATATATGTAATTAGATTTTAAAAAAATAATAAAAATAATAACGACGAAACAGCACCGGCCCTTTATTCTTCATCTTGGGCAGATTGTATAGCTTGATTATTTTACACCATATGCCGACGCTTCATGAAATGACTAGAATAATCGTAAAAAACAGATTTTACTATGGGATAACTAAAACTATTTTTTGGAAAAATATATCGGATGACGTATCTGAGATATATTTGTTAAATTGTGTACAGGGTCATCGACTTATTAGATCATAACACGATGACAGCTGTCAAATTTTTCAGCTAATCGTTTACGATGCCGATATCCAAAAATTTTACGGGTTTTTTTTTGTTTGCAATAAGATTTTACATTATCAATTGTGACTTCCAAATATACAAAGTGTGTTATAAAAAAGTGTTTTTTTTTAAGCTCCGTAATTTGGCCCTGCGAAACCTATTCGTGAGAGTCAAAAACCTCTTGCCCCAATTTTTTAGGATGTATTAAAAAAACACCATATGTGTGAATAAAATTAGGTTTATGTTTTGGGTAAAATGTTGTTATTTAATATCTTGCAAACGGACACGAAAGAAAAAAAAATACTAATCGACAGGTCTGGCCATTGCTCGAAGAAATAGATTATTTATAATTTATATATTTATTCCAAGTTATAAAGACTGGCACTGCACTGTATGTTTTAAGAGCAGAAAAAGTAAAATAAATCGAGACTGTTTTCAGTTGATTTTAAGAAATACTGAAAAACACAGTATTATACAAATGCGTAAGACACAGAAGACACTTATAAAATGTAACAATTTTATATTTCCTTTTATGTAAAATTAATTTAAAATGAATTTGTAAACACTAAAGCATTATTTACAACAAATTAATCCAGTATTCACGTTCATTGATATCGCTGTTGTGGAAAATTACCATTTTATGAACCTGGTCATTACATTTGATTAGGACTTTTGTTAATTATTTTGCGGTTCATGTTTGTTTTACGCGGCTTAAATTCAACAGTAACACGGGAAAAACCATATACTAATTAGCGAATTGGGTTAACGATTCGATTGATTTTATTTAATTAAAATAAAGCCATATATACGTGATATAATTAAAATGTGTTGCCTTAATTCCAACAACATGACAGGTTTTTAGTGTTTAAACCACTGATGGCTTCTGGGTCCAATAGTTAGTATTCGAACAAAAATATTTTACTCCTTTTTCAATTTTATTAAAACAATTTTTTAATAATAACTATTTATAAATAACTATTTAAATTTTTGTTTATAGCCAAATAAATCTGCAGGCAAGTTCTGTAATTCGATAGAGATAGAAATAAAAAGAAATAAGTTAGAAAGATTCTTTCTTTCCTTCACTAATTGGTACTCCATATCATTTTCTCTAAGTGGCCCGCTAAATTTCGGTAACGGAAATATGATATATTATTCAACATAAAAACATAGGTTGCTTTGTGGAAAAATGCACAATTTATGGAAAAGTTCAGCCATAGTAGCAGATTTTTTTTTATTTTTAAAACCCTAAAGCCTTGCTTTTTTTTAACGTTTTAACTTTTTGTTTATTTTAATAGGTTTTTTTAGAGGAGATATTAAGATTTACACTAGGACATATTTACACTTAGTTCTATGTACAAAATGGAGGTGATGAGATACTTTTTTGGCGCAATGTAGTCATAAGGCTTAAAATAGTTTTTGGAAATTTTATTAGGAAATGTAAAATTTTATGGGGAAATACAGCAAATTATAAGTACATTTTTAAGGAAAATCCACATAGGTGTTTACATTATTTTCTAAAATGAAAAATCCTAAAATATGTTAAAAAAACGTGAGGAAATTTTGGGAAATAATAAAAAGCGCAAAAAAATTATTAATGCTTTATTTTAAAGTGCAATGTCCAAATATATTTAAAAATATGTACACAACTTTTTAGTATAAATACATTTAAAACACTGATGGGATCTAAGACAAGATATTTTTTTATTTTCTTAAAGTTGTGTTTTTTCACAAAATGCATAAAAATTGGGTCCATTTTCAGGTTAGGATCGCTTTAAAAGTTTAAAATGAAATGAAAAAATAAATAAAGCAATAACAGAGATAAGCTTATATGTACATTTTTATGGGATAGAAAGAGAACAAATCGTAGCAAGACCCTGGCTGTTCTTTCTATTTCTATACTCCGAACTAGCGATTTGAATGTCCGATTATAGCCGAGAAAACTTACGAAGTCGGGTTTACAGAGATTTTTTATTATAGAGAAGAAATTTCTTCTCTATGGTGTTACAAAGTTCGCTTGCTGTTTATTTTCGCGATCAAAATATTTTAACAGGAGATTTCACAGTGGCTACAGAGCAGAAATACGTTATAGAATGGTTGTTAGTATTAAAAAACCTCAATCTACGACATTAACCGAAACCACAGGCCTTAAAAAAGAACTAAAATACTAACTCCCATAAACGGCTGTGTAATAAAAGTGGTACACGTATGCGACGCCATAATGACTCGGACTTCTGGTGGCAACACTACGAACTTAATTCCTTTTGTCAACTGTTATTTAGTTGATTTAGTCAATATATTTTTGTTGTAAATGGCGATGTGCTGGGCTTGTAACTTTTAGTTGGTCTACATTATGTAGAGATCGAACGCTGTAAGAACAACACCGATACGTCACGGTCTCATATGGCAAACCGTATAAAACCGTGACGTATCGGTGTTGTTCTTACAGCGTTCGATCTCTATTTGTGCAGTCTTGCCAACCTAGATTCCGTCAAAATCGACAAAAAATCCCTCTGTGACTGACATTGCATAAGTATACCATTTTTTATATTCTAGTTCTTTTTTGGTATTTTTGATTGGAACCAATGAAAATCAATTTATGTCAATTGTTGCCACCTTCTGCATCTTAACGTTGCATAAGCGACAACAAAATCGTAAATTTCGAAAGGCTGAAGAGCTTCTGCCTTTGTTTCATTATGGCCATTCCCTTAATCCCTTTCAAAGTGCAAGTAAATTGTCAAACTTAGAGGATGCTGGTTCTATTTTGGTTAATTTCAATAATGGTTTGGTTCTTTTGCGACTTTGACTAAATAATTAAATATGTGTTTATTATGAGAATAGCAACTGAGAGTTTAATTCTTAAAAAAAGGCTAATTTTTTAAAATATTTATTAGTCAAATGATAAAGAATTCATTAAAGTTTTTTTTAATAGGGTATTGTATGACTGCCTTGATTATTGTTGCAATGTAAGAAAAATATTTTTTTTCTAAATATTTATCACTATCCAATTATTTTAGGATTTTTTATAGAATTAAGGACAAATTGAAATTAAAGTTTAATTTCTCGTTTTTTTGTTAAAGCTTTGCGTTAACGACTTTTGCTTTATGTCTTCCTTTCGGCTTTAAATTTTAGGCAAGTGGGAATTTAAACACCGAGAATAATCGTTAACTTTGAGCTAATGGTATTTTCAATTTCGGTATCAGCTTTTGTTCTATCTGAATCTTATCAGTTTGAAGAAATGGTCAAAGAGCTTTGACTTTTGATAAAAGTTATATTACTTTTTTTTATAAACATTTATTTCATATTAGAAATGTCTATTTTATCCAAATCAATATCGGATATCTTTTTAACTGCAGTTGCTAACTTATTTCAGACACATTTCAAATTTTCTTGTTTATAAAGTCTATTAACATAGTTTTCCGGAAAATCCGATAATTTTTGTAACGGTGCGGAAAAATTTCGTTTGCTACTTTTGGCAGCGCAGGCATATGTACTTGGTATGTTTGTTTTTATAATTTAGAATTTGGGAAATCGGTTTTTGATGGGTGTGGGGTAGTTTGCTGGATAAACTTTGTGTTTTAACAATAATGTGCCTCTCCCGGACTAGATTAAATAGAACTTCTATTAGATAAAGCTTTAAGGTTTCTATTGATTTGCTTTTAAATATTTTTGTTTGTTATATAATTAAAATTAAGGTAAATTTACGGGCAGGTACTTGCGCTCTGTTAACTGCGGACCGGAGAAGGACTAAACTTCGTTTTGTTGGGTTTCCCGGACCTCTAAGTTGTTTAGGTTTTATCGATGAAGTCCCTAATACAAAAGGGCTAATATTTTATAAATTTTTCCAGAACTGTAGTCATTTGTAAAAAGAGCATATTCTGCTAAAAACTGACAAAAAAGCAGCATAATATTTTATTTGATAACACCACATTACTCATTAATTAGAGAGTCATAAAGATATTTAAGCACTAAACCATTTTAAGAAAACAAGAAGAACGACTTATAGTATAAGATAATTAGATTTTTTAGAAGAAAAAATTTATAAAGTTTTGAATTTTGGATTATGAACTCTCAGTAGGAACCCAAATACAGATCCGAAGAGTTCCCACCTCTCCAGTGGGAGCTTCAGCCCCTTTTGCCCAAAAAACCACCCCCAATCGTGACCTCGCGGTCTTTTTTGGCATTTTGCGTGTAAACCACAGCTTCTACGATAAAATATTGAAGGACTTTTTATATTTTTCATTAAATTTTCTATAAAAATGTTTTTTCCCGTTTTTTGCGTATCTCCCCCCCAACGCTCGTAAATGACCTTAGAAAATAGGCATAGTTTTTAGCGCGAAGAGAAAAATGAGCCAAGCGCAGTTTGCGGCGGTTTTCTCTAAAACTGTTAGTCTGAGTAAAAAAATGTATGAAATCAAAATTAAAGAGTAGTTTTTTTCTCTACAAAGTGCATATACAATAATATATTTATGAACAAGTGTTAGGGTTCATATGAAGATTTTCTTATATTGGTGCATTTTGTACTTTGAGCCCGTTTCCACACCACCTTTGAGGTAGAGCTCTTGGCGCGTTTTTTTTTACGTGGTTTCCCCTATACGCCTATTCCACTAATAAAATATATCCATTCATTAATTTTTCTCTGCAAAGTCGCCCTCCTCGATCGAATTGAAACAACTTTGCCCATGACAACTAGAGCACATTGTGGAGCAGCGCAAACCAACTTTTATACAGCTACATCGCTTTCCACACCCCTTTTTACAGCCGCAGGATATAAGCTGAAGAATTGAAGTTAAAGCTGGCGCTTCAGTCATAACCACTGGCATTAGAATGTTTTTACTTTTTCTCCAGCCCATTTAGTTGTAGTCAAAGTTTTTTCTAGCCACGTATGAATTTGATGAAAAACCCTATATGAATGTTGTGCTAATGCAGCAGATGTAGGTGGTAGTCTGTGCAAAATTACTGCGCGACTGGATTGGCCAACTAACTTATTAAATGAAATGAACCGGTAATGATTCAAAGATGTCTCATTACGGGGTGCCTTGTATAGGGCAAGCATAAATTTCTCACCAGCTCTTGATATGTCATCTTTCACCGATGAAGGATTATTGAATATTTCAAACACTTCTTGTAAATCCTTTCTTAAATTTATTAAGTTAATAGTCTGAGATTTTCCCTTCCCAAAAAAGGCAGAAGGGGTTTCGCAGCCACTAAACGCATGGGCATAGAAAATATTATCTTTGCAATCCTTTAAAACTTTCGAAATTCGTAAGTCATGGGAGCTATACGCCCTTTCCTTAATATTTCCTTAAGCATCTCTCAAAAAGTGAATATCTTTGTCCGATGAAGAAAGAGCAATAAGAATTGTTAGCAAATCAATATCTTTCCCAACAACAACAGGTTTTTCATCATTGTGGGCTGCGTCGATCGCAGTCTGAACAATTAGCAAATCGGCATCATCGGTAGCAGCGAAAGTGGAAATACCTGCTGATTCTAATGTGCTCATCAGTTGACCAATAAAATGCTCTTTATTGGTAAGGTTACTCAGCAAATTCTTATGCGAATCACAAATTGGCGTGTCTTTATCGAAAATTATTTCTGCGCCTACGCTTACGACCCGACGGAGTATTGGACAGAAATTTGGAATAACAGGAATTATGATATCGAGCTTCTGCAGCGACTAAACACATAACGATATTCACACGTCTAAGCACCTCCTGACTCTTATCATCATCGCGATTTATACACCTTTGTAAAATTCTATCCTTTACAGTCAGCGATCGGATTTCATAAATGGTTTAACGTTTCGCAATAGGTTTTTTTGCTTCTGCTACGAGGTTACAGTTTTCAGCACAAAACAGACATTTCTTTTGAAAGTCAAACTCTGCTACAGATCTCAACGCTTTTTGATGACCATCAGCGCTACAACCCGCGCCCTTTTGCACATATTGCCAAATATTACGCTCCTTTATGTACCCACGTCTACAAATTTTGTGAACGGTTATCACCTTAATATTCTCTAATATTTTATTTTTATCGTCTTCTCGAATCTTGCTAACAGCTACTAAATTATTCAAACCTTGTTCTACACGCACAATTTCACCACTTTTAAAAGTCTTTTCGGAAATGAAACAGTCTGTTGTCTTCATAATACCTACACAATCAATTTTACCGTAACGTCCGTAACGAACCGCACACAACGATTAACTGGCGTGAGTCGCGAATGCCAAAGAGCCGAAGCGACGATCGGGTTCCACCCCAATTCTTTGTTTTTACCGATGTTTGTCGATATGACGAGGTTACTTTCTGAAATAAAATAATTACTATTATTTGTGTTATTAATGTTATGATGGTAACTGCCGCATATATTTTAAGTACATTTAAGACTAAGAAATAGAAAATGCATAGGTATAAAAATATTATCTTATTTTATGTGCATATTGTAGAGAAAAAACTGCTCTTTAATTTCGATTTTATATATTTTTTGCTCAGACTAGCAATTTTCGAGATAATCGCCGCAAGAAACGGCGCTGGGCTCATTTTTCTCTTCGCTCTTCGCTCTTCGCGCTGAGTACTATGCTTATTTTCCAAGGTCATTTACGAGCGTTGGGTGGGAGATACGCAAAAAACAGTAGGGGACATATTTATAGATAATTTCATGGAGAACATAAAAAGTCTTACAACATTATTACGTAGAAGTTGCGGTTTATGATCAAAACGCCGAAAAATTTTATGTGGTCACGATTGGGGCTGGTTTTTTGGGCCAAAGGGGATGAAGCTCCCACCGGAGAGGTGGGACTCTTCGGATATGTATTTGGGTCCCTACTATGAGTTCATTTTTAAAA